>CAUYRH010074191.1:0-22205 GCA_963574655.1 Perodicticus potto
TTGTGGCGGGTGCCTGTAGTTGCAGCTACTTGGGAGGCAGAGGCAGGAGACTTGCTTGAGCCCAGGAATTGGAGGTTGCTGTGAGCTGTGATGCCACGGCACTCTCTCCAGGGTGACAGCTTGAGGCTCTGTCTCAAAAAACAAACAAACAAAAAAAAACAATGGTGCCCTTTATAATTAGCATTTCTAATGACAGGCATTGGAGTGTACCAGATTTAAATTCTCCCCCTTCTTTAGTCCACACTGGATAAATAGCCCTACAGTTTTACTTTTTACTCTTCTTCCCCCTCCTCTAGAATCCTTGCATAGGTCCAGTCTTTTTTTAATGTTAATAGGATTCTTCAGACAGGGTATAATATAGCAAGGTCCTTCTTTTGTTCTTTTTTTTTTTTTTTAGAGACAGAGTCTCACTTTGTCACCCTCAGTAGAGTGCTGTAGCGTCACAGCTCACAGCAACCTCCAGCTCTTGGGCTTAGGAGATTCTCTTGCTTCAGCCTCTCGAGTAGCTGGGACCACAGGCACACTTCACAATGCCCAGCTATTTTGTTGTTGCAGTTTGGCCAACGCCAGGTTCAAACCCGCCACCCTTGGTATATCGGGCCAGCGACTTACTCACTGAGCCACAGATGCCGCCCAGCAAGGTCCTTCTTTCTTCCTGTCCTTCCCCTTTCCCTTTTCTTACTCTTTCTCTCTTAAAAGTGTTTTTGGTTCTAATTTTATAAAGAAAAAATTTACACAAAAAGAGAAAAACCAGTAGAATATATAACAACTCCCCAGACTATGTCTACCTTCTAGCTTAAGAAATCATAACATTATGTTTCATATGGCATTAAATGTGGGTTTGGGTAATTGCCCTTGTCCAATTAAGGAAGTTCTTTATTAATCTCATTTGTTAACAGTTTTTATCTTGGATGAATGAACTGTTTTTCTATTCCTGGTACTTGCATTGTGTGAGGAGGTATTATAAAGAAGTATATATATATATTTTAACTCTGATGTTTAACTTTCTCTTACTTGGAAATTTAGCTCCTATTTCATAAACAAGGCAATTGTGTTTATTGTATATCTTTGTTCAATTTTGATTTCAGATAATATATTCATTATAAAGTGAGTTGGATACCTTCATTGACTTAGAAATTATTTCCATCATATAAACCCAATCTGATTTTCAGAGATTTAAATGTGTTAAAATGTTTTCTTAAAATTATGCGGGCATATGTATGTGTGCATACATGTGTGTGGGGGCTCAATGATCAGTAATGGGCTTTGGGAAATCAGATTTAGGATTTTTGGTTTATTTTTATTATTTCAAATTCTTCTAAAGTCAATTTTAGAAGTGCTTATTTACATTTAGTTCTAACTAGGTTGTCAAATGTGTTGACATAAATGGTTCACATTATCGTTTTTAAAGCTTTGTTGATAAATCCCAAGTTTTGAGGTGTATGTTGGTGATTTTTATCTTTTCTCATTTTACTAGTAATAGCTATATTTTATTAAAACTAATCATTTCAAAGAACTAACTTTCAGTTTTGTTAATCTCTTCTAGGGTTTCCTGTGTTTCCATTGATTTCTGCTTTTGATTTTAGTATTTCCATTTCTCTCTAGGTTTATTCTGCTGATTTTTCTTTTCTATTTCTTTAAATTGAATGACTATTTTAACCTTTTTTATTATGTTAGGAGTGCATTTGAGATTTTGTTTACACTACCTCTGATTAGGACTTTAGCCAGTTTGTTGTACAATATTTTAGTTCTTGTGTAGATCGTCAAGTTTTAAACATGTTATGGCTTTCATTGAAATTTCTTAATTTATTTAAATATTAGAAGGTTGTTTTTATGTTTCTAAAATTCTTACAAGTGTTCTAAGAATCCTTGATTTCTAATTTGATTTTATGATAGTCAAAAAATAAAGTCTGACTTTTTTTTTTTAATATTTGTTATTTTGATGGACTTAAGTAGTATGAATGAACCAGGAGGCAGATTTAAAGCTGTCTAAATGGTAAGTACAATGAAAATTCTGTCTTATAAAGGTTAACATAATTTAGTTTCTGGTCCAACCCAGAATGAAACATCCAACTGTCCTCTTGTATATAGATAAATCATATTTTTCTGGTGTTGTTTTCACTTGCTGTCACTGCAGGGTGGGATATGCAGATATGATAAAGAGAAGCATTGTAAAGAGAGTGAGGAAATGACCGTTAGTACCAGCTAGCTTAGATTTGAGGCCAATTGTGATACTTAGTATGACATTGGGAAAGTAGATTAAAATGTCAATATTTACTCTTTAATCCATATAAAACTTACACGTTTTTAAACACCATCCCCTATCCTATGGCAACGCATGCAACGGTTCCACCCTCTGAAAGAAGACGTGCAGAAAGAAAAGATGGTGCCACTAGGTGAGAAGGTGGACCCTTCACCTCATTCACTGATTTGCCATCTTTCCTACTGTGACATTATGATGCTATCAGAACTTGAAATGGCTACTTTCCTAGACAAGGTACATACTCTCTAATAAAATTTGCTAGGGAGAAAACTTAAAAAGGCAATTTTCTTCCCACTTTGATATTCAAATGAGTAATGTGCCAACTTTGGCTTTTTTTCTCTCTTCCTCTAATAATAAGGTGGTAGGAAATGAGTTTGGTGATGGATTTTTTCTGTTGGTTTCCTAAAACACTGGAATTTGCAGCCCTTTAAGTCTCCCTTTGGGCAACTATGAAATTAGCAATGTTTGCCCACTTATGAGACAATATCTTTATCGTCCATTAGTTTTGGTTTTCATCAGTATCTATTGCTATTTGGGGGCTGGGGATTTCCCTAACCCCTGCTGGGCAATGGGCCTGCATCCCTACAGTAAGCTGCAGAGCCTGGCAAACCTACCTACCCACTTCCTGGGCCTTCACAATTCATTCGTGTCCCTGTGAGACAGCACATTACATGTTGGCATAAGGCCAGGGAGCTCACAGCTGTGACTAATCAACTGCTGTGTTCCCTCAGGCTCTCCCAGAGTAACTGAGGTGGGTGGAAATGTGTATGTTAAAAATTGGGGTAGATATTATATATTTTTCAGTGCCTTCTGGTTGAGGGAACAAGGGTAAATGATGACAGAATATGCCTCCCCCAAATATGCCACTTCAGCACAAGGGTTATTTCTAACCTAATGCACTTGAAAAACAGCAGATACAAAGAAGGCCTTTAAATAACCCCCTTTCTTTCTGAAAATAGGAGATTTAAACTCCCAACACGAAAGGTCCCCTTTTAGTACCAAGAGAAAGTAAACATTTTATAGAGAATTCTATACAGACTGTGTTAAAATGATTCTTCTCCTAACTTCCCCACATAATTTAGCTGTAGTATTTTCCCACAATTGCCTCTTTTTATTCAACCTAATGAAAAAGCATTTAGGTTTTGCCACTTTTGGGGTCATAATTTCCTTATTAGGGCCCCTGTGTCATATAGAATTTATATTAAATTTGTAAGCTTTTTCCCTGTTAATCTGTTCTATGTCAATTTAATGTTCAGCCCTGCTGAAAACCTTAGGAGGATAGAAGTTATATTTTGCAAAGTGAAGAGGTATTTTCTTTGCTTTATCATGAGTAGCATTATCCTGGGACTAGGATAAGGGAGAGAGCAGATTTTTGTACTTATATATTTCCTGGTTTCAGAAAATTTTTGTGGAGTTTTCCATATTTTAGTGGTTGCTGAATAGTTGTATTTAAGGTTTTGTAGACGTTTTGCTTATTCTGGCAGATTTAGCATCCTTAGGCTAAAATCTTATTAGGCTTAATAGCAACTGAAAAATGAGACCACAAATGTTTGAACTCTTTTCTAAGTGACACCTTTTAATAAAAATACATTTAAAAATGTAGTAACTAAGATTTTCATAATCATTTTAGGAGTCGAAAAAAATCTGTGAAATATGGAGAGCAGAAATCAAGCAGTGTTTCTAAGATGAGAATTTATCTATTGCTCTTAAAGTAATTTTTAATCCTCAAGAAAATGTAATAGGAACAGAAGAATTGTGGGTCTCTTGTAGAGGTTACTCTTGGGCAAATATATCTTCATTTGTTAAATTGTTTACATGTTTATAGCAATTCTGGCTCCAGGTAGCAGGCAGAAAATTCCTCTCAAACAAATGTTGCCTTTGCACAATCATTCTTAGCTTCGAAGTAAGCAAAAGGAAATTGCATATTCATTTCAAATTTGTCATTTGGCTTACAATAGCAAGAGACATGCTCAACTATGAATTTTCAATCCTGTGAATTATTAAAAAACTTGTTTTTACTTTCTTAGCAATATAAAAAAGAAGTTGAGGAATAGGGAAAGTATCGTGCTACGAAAGAGGATGGGGGCAGTAGAAAAGAAAAAGAAATAAAAGGTTGCTCTCTATAGTCAATGTATTTGTCTCAGAAAAAAATTTTTAAGAAGAAAAGAAAGTGGCTTCCTTTAAGCACATGACAGGTGCCCAGATTTTATCTAATATTAGAAATCTTGACATATGTCAAATAGCTGTCAGGATTCTGAGATAATATTAACTTTCATTTCGTGGCAGTTCTCTGCTGCTGCTGATTTTTACATTTAACACAGAGTCCATTTCTTCATTTC
Organism: Perodicticus potto; assembly: GCA_963574655.1. Classification (NCBI taxonomy): domain Eukaryota; kingdom Metazoa; phylum Chordata; class Mammalia; order Primates; family Lorisidae; genus Perodicticus; species Perodicticus potto. Next base: position 4,603 of record CAUYRH010074191.1, read on the forward strand.
ACCCTAAGAGCCAGCGAATTCAAGATTTATTGATCTGGTGTCAATCAAATATGCTTTCTTTTCTGAGTCTTTGCCTTACCTATCTGTAGCCCCTGGAAGAGAAGACGCTTAACCTCGGGGAATGTGCATGAAGGCTTAGCAAGTGAGGGAGGAAAGGTTTAGCTGGGTCAGGGTGGTTAAAGCATTAATGCTGATTGAGAGAAAGTTCTAGGTCATGATGCTGCACTGCAGGGAGGGTGGCCAGACAGAGATTCTCTAAAATAGTACATGTCAGGAGACAGAGAAGGGAAATGCTGGGAAAAATGATAGAACTGCTTTTGGGTTTTTTCTTGAATTGATATTTCAATCCTAGCCTTGTATAAAAAGTGAACATAATTTCTTTAAAAGAATTAGTAATCTAGTTACTTAATGCTTCTTAAATACTAATATTTGAAAAATGAATAAATGTGACATTAGCAAAATGATCAAAGTTGAATTAAAAATGTCATTCAAATATACATTATAGGCTACTAGGTGATATCTCTGGACTCTGCTATTTGCTATGACTACAGTCCTCTCCATCTCAAGACCAGCGAGATACTCTACACTGCATCCTCTAATGTGGCCAGTTCACTTGGCCTTCAGCGTCATCCTGTCATTTAGCAACCTTAGGCAGAGTTGTCATTACTGTTTCTTCTCTGGGTAGCTTGTCGGCTCAGGCTGAGGGGCTAATTTCAGCAGTTTTGAATTATTTTCTTGGCATCCCCAAGGTTGGGGCTGTGTGTCTTGTGTCTCCTGTCTTTTCCCAGCTGAGACGTCTGCCTGCACCAAGGAGGTCCAACCAGGATTTTTTGTGGAGATAGAGAGAAGGATAACAAAATTCCTCTCAAATGGGAGGAGATGGGACATTGTAGGAACTTGGAGATGAAGAGCAGTAGGAACCCTTTGTAGTAAGATGCCATGAGGGGCAGCTGGGCAAGAAGGGGAGTAGACGAGGAGGCTATGATAAACAGAAAAGGTGGCCAACTGAGATGTGGGCCAGTGTCTCAAACCCTTACATGACCATGGCAGAAGAGCTAGAGTTTTGATTTTTAAAAGTGGCCAAACAAAAGATAGACATTTTCAACTTTGACTTCTCCTGCAAAGCTTTAACAATACTTAGCCTTGGGTCTCAAGACTGATATGATTTAATTGGTCTGGGTTGTGGCTCTATCATCAAAAGTTTAGAATTCTTCCTAAGAATTTCCAAGGGTAGGATTCAAAATTCTGCCTTTCAACAAGATCCCCAGGTGAATCCTATGTACCTTACAGACTGAGAATCTCACACTACCTCGTGGGTGAAACATTCATCCTTTCGTGTTTATACTAGGAGCATAAATTCAGAAGGGCATGAAAGTGGGGTATAGATATTCCTGTAAAGAAGTGAAGCTATGTCAGATCTCTGTATTGTCAAGTTGTATGATTTCAAATAAATATGGAAACCATCTTGCTAATATTATGTAAGAAGCAGATTTGTCCAAGTGGGCAGAGAAATAATGCAGATGAGGAAACTCATTGAAAGAATGGAAACTAGCAGAGAAAGCAGGTAGGTTGTTTTGTTTATTATTTTTTTCTGCTTTATGAAAATTTTGTTGGTTAAAAGGTTGTCTCCCTTCTAGGCATCCCTTCTTGCTTATAGAAATGACCAACTGTGCCACGCATTTTTATTTGCTCCTCCATACCCACTTTCTATTCCTCTCCATCTGCTTTGCTCTCTGCTTAGGGAGATTGAACTCTCTGGGCAGTACCAAGAGGCTGCCCTGCCTTCTGGCTTCAGGAAGAGGGGGTGATCAGTGGGGTGCCCAAGTAGGAGATGAGAGGAAGGAATGAGAGTGGAGACCAGCTAGCTCTGCCTTTAAACTGAGAGTCATTGCTCCATTCAAGGTTGCCTTTCCTGTACAACACTCCACTGTCAGGTTGTATTACACCCTTGTACCTTGTTCTTTGGTCCTAAGTGTAATAGCTCTGTGGTTGCTAACCCTCAGTTACCTGCAAAATCCTTGTGTTTCCCTATAACCTACTGACATGTTTATACATTTTAAATTGTTCTTGAATTATCCTAATTTGACTATGACAGCTGTTTTTGTTTGGACTCTACTAAAACTGCAACCAAATGTTACATGTCAGACTCCAAAAGGAGAGGGGTATCATTTCCTTGATGAGCAAAGTTTTTATTTTATTAAATATGACAAGCTCTTTCTTTATGTGGAGCTCTTATGTGTTCTATTTTGCATGTCCAAGACCTTCTACCCATCACCTGTTTGTCTAGCTAATTCCTGGCCGTGTTTAAAGTTTGACTTCAAATGTCAGTTTCTCAGCGATATCGTGAGCAGCTCCCCCAACTAAACTACTTCCCTATTATGACTTCTCACAGTGGGCTGTACTTTTCCTAAATTATATTCACCCATATTATAAGTGATCTTGCCTTTCCTTTCCTTTCTTCTTCTTTTCTTTCCTTTCCTATCCTTTCCTTTCTTTCCTCTCCTCTCCTCTCCTTTTCCTTTTCCTTTTCTGTTTACTTTTCCTTTCCTTTCTTCCTTTTTCCCCTTCTTTTCTTTCTTTGTTTTTTTCTGGATACAGGGTCTTGGTCTATCACCCAGGCTTGAGTGCAGAGGTATAATCATAGCTCCCTGTAATTGTGAACTCTTAAGCTCAAGTGATCCCCCTACTTTAGCTTCCCTCCCAAATGACTAGGACTACAGGTGTGTACAGACTGGTCTCCAACTCCTGGACTCAAGCAATTCTCCTGCCTCAGCCCTCAAAGTGCTGGGAGGCATGAGCCTCAATGCTAGGCATATAATAAATTACTTTTCTTACATTGTCGTTAGATATCTCTCACATGGGAGGGTTCTGACAATACCTGCCCTTTATAGGTGCTTATATGATTTTTGCTAACTATAGGAATAAATAAAATACAGTTATTCTAGAAAAGTTCACTAAGTTATCCCTTTCCCCTGGGAACATGGATGACATACAAATTGTACATATACTACATGCAAAGTTTAGTGCTTCCATAAACCCAGACTCTTTCACGTGGCCAACATGACACTGATGTTCATATGGACCTGAAAATCTCAGGTGAAGGATAATTCATTTACTTGTTTCACAAAAGTTTGTTTATTTTGTGAGAGATTTGTTCCAAGAGAGGAGGAAAATTATATCAGTCAATAATTAATAAAGCAATAATAAAACTCATAGCCAACGATTGCATTATAACTAGTAGGCTGGTGCTATACTAAACTCAATGAGTAGGCCTTTACCTCTCCTAACAAATGGGGAAATGATCAAAGGGATCCCACCTTTCTCTTTTTCTTCTTTCCAAAGTATGTCTAATGAGGGATATTAGCAGACATGTACTTAACCACTCCAAATGTTTGGAAGTAGATGTGAAGACTTCTTAGATAATGCCTCATTTTTGCATTCCAACTCCACATAGTGTGCATTTCTGTTTATTTATAGCTTAAAACTTTGGAGGATGGAGAGAGATGTCCATAAAGGATATCAATCTTCCTTCCACTTGCATTCCTCATTCCCTCCATTCATGGTCCCCACCTCATTTTAGTTTTTTTCTTCATGGAGCAAAATGCATAGGTGCCAAGGACTCACCTACTTCCTTTCTTGAAGGGTGGCAATCAGTACATTTCTCTTGCTTGCTGCCATCCCATGCTGAGAAATCATGCAGATAACTACCCTTCCCCAAGCCATCACAAGCCTAGAAACAATCTCTCTGCATTGCATCAAATGGCACTGTGAAGAAGAAAATCAATCAGAACCTTCCTGCATTTCAGTATGGGCTGGTCTTCCTCCTGTGTGAGTGATTTCAGGGATTAAGAGAAAACTTTTCAGGTTCTTTCCACTAATTTACTGCTACTTAAAATGGCTTTGTTAAAGACTTAACTTAAGCTGAATGTTATCAGCCCTGTTTAAAAACAATTTCTATTTGTGAGGTAGCATACAACACATGACTAATTACATTTCAGCATGAATAATATTGACAGATGCATTTTGAAAGCAGATTTTGGGTAAGGAGTAGGGGTGGAAGGGAACAAGGAAGAGGATCCTGTCTGAAGCACATAGGGGCAGAAAGGAGAAATAAGGGCTCTCAACAAAAGCATCATCCACTTTTGCCTAGATGCTTCCTATACTTCAGTCTTCATTTCAACAATCGTTATTACATTTTGTCAAGTACTGAATGCATCCCAAGTAAATTCTATGCAATGACTTTTCTGACTTCATTAGCAACAATTTTACAATCATTACATTAATTATAAATTTCCTATAGAAATGCCTAAGTTTTAGACCTGCCACTATTCATGGGTGTGTGTGTGTGTATTCCTTAACATAAGACTACATGGATTCAGCCTTATACAAGGCAGCAAAATGTGTAGTCATGTGAGAACACGATAATAATATGTGTTATTTTGTACCAATACCTTTCAGGGAATGCAAACAAGGAACATTTATCCAGCACTTCAAAATTTGTACTTCCATCTAGTGGTAACTGACAGAAACAACATTTTTTTTTTAAAAAAAACTATGCTTTAGTAGGTAGTGGTTAAAAATAAATTTAAAAAGTTCTTGGTCAACCAGCACTGTTATTAATTCAGTTATATGTTAACATGAGATGGAGAGTACACAGTGAAACTAGACATGAAGTAGGCAAAGGGAAGCTCAGGAATCCAACAGAACGGTTAGGCTGAAATTCTTCAGGTTGGAGTAAACCAGCTCTCTAAGTAGTATTTATACTTAATTTCTTGTTAAGTTATTGGGAAATCCCAATAGAAGATGGAAGGATGGGTGGTTTATTTTGAATATGAACGGGATGGCCAGGGAATTACCCCATCAGCTTTTGCTGAGAACATCACCTATCACCTAGACTTCTCCATGGCTTGCTTAAGTCGGAGTCCGTGATGGCAAAGAATGTTTCTGACAGAGGTCACTTGGGGATGTGAAAGAATCTGTTGGTTTTCTTGGATGTCTCATTTGAAATCCTAGTGAGCTGGAATCTCAATAAAATTGTATTTTAAACTGATATAAGGGGAAAAGACATCTACTTACAGACTTAGAGGCTATTCTTTCTAATATAAGGTAGAACAAGTTTTTAAGAGAGACAATCTGATTTTTTTTTAATACAAGAAAAATAAAACTGTCTCCATTTCATCTTTTTTTATGAGATACAGAAAATATTGGTAAGATTGACTAAATATCATAGAGGATTCATCCCACTATGGATTGGAAAAGCCAGTAACTCTAATACATCTGACAAACCATAACATTTATAGAATCCTATAGTTTACACAAAATTCACATCTTTTTTAAATCATGAGTTGCCTCAATATTGTATAAATCTGATAGAGGCCTTATATATACTGATCCTTTGGCTTTACCTACACTTGCAAAGATTGCTCATTTTGAAAATCTATTGCCCAAAGAATTTATCTCTAATTCCATGGATAACTAGGAAGATTTTTATTTTTAAATTTTATCTTTGAATTCTGGCTTGGGCCATGAGTATTTTTTTTATTTCAAAGTATCAAGGGGGTAGAACTGTTTTAGTTACAAGTTTTAAGGCGGGGCTATAAATGTGCCCATCTCCCAAATAGTGCTCATTGTATCTGTTGTGGGGTTTTGCCCTTTTCCTTCTCTTGATTTCCAATGACTTTTACTTCCCTCTGTGTACTTGTGTGTCTATCAGATAGATCCAATTTATTAGAGAGTACTTATGTGTTTTTCCATTCTGAGACACTTTGCTTACGATAGTAATCTTCAAATCCTTCCAAATTATTGCAAAAGGAAAGTCATTAATTAAGTCATCATTTTTTTTAATGCCCTGAGTATTACTCCACAGTGTGTGTGTTTATTAATCCCAGTAATGAATCGATGGGCACTTGGGTTGATGGTTAGTTTCAGATGTTTGCAGTTGTGAATTGCATTCCATTGTAGGTGTTTTTTGATAAAATGACTTCTTTTCCTTTGGTTATATTCCCATTAGTGGGCTTACTAGATCAAATGGTAAGTCTACTTTTAGTTCTTTGAGAAATCTCAAGATGTGCTCCACGGAAGTTGTACTAATCTGCAGTTACTCCCATAGGAGTATATATAAGCACTCCTTTCTCTCTGCATTCATGCTAGCACCTATGGTTTGGGACTTTTTAATAAAAGCTATTGTCATAGGAGTAAGGTGATATCTCTTTGTGGTTTTAATTTGTATTTCCTTGATGATCTGTGATGTTGAGCATTTTTGTTTGTTTTTGTCATTTGTCTATCTTCTTTCTAAAAAACTTCTGTTCATATCTTTTGTCCAATTTTTGATGCAGTTGTTTGTTTCTTTTCTTGATGATTTGGTTGAGTTCTTCGTAGATTGTGGATTTTAACCCTTTTATTGGACACTTGGTTTGAGATGATTGTTTCTTCTATTCTGTGGGTTATCTGTTTGTTTTGTTGATTATTTACTTAGTTATGCAGAATCCTTTTAATTTAATCAAACCCCATTTATTTATTTTTGTTTCTATAATTGCCCTTAGAGTCTTAGTCTTAGTCATAAATTATTTGCCTAGACTGATAGCTAGAATAACTTTCCCTACACGTCCTTCTAGAATATTGATTTTGTGGCTTACATTTAAATCTTTTATCCATGTTGAATTAAGTTTTGTCAGTGTTGAGAGATAGGGGTCCTCTTTCATTCTTCAGCATGTGGCTATTCAATTTCCCCCCCACCCTTTATTGAATACGGTTTCTTTTCAACAGTGTGCGTTGTTGTCAGCTTTGTCAAAGATCAGTATTTTGATTGTTGATTTGACCTTGCTTGTTTGGTCACTTGCAATACAATAGTGATAAATGATAAGAATGCCATTTTCTTTTACATTTGTATTCATTCACTCATTTATTCTGATTTGATGTAGAAAATTTCAAATGGCTTTTGGCTTTTGCACGTGGCTTTGTTTTCTATGAGGATATTTAACAAATGCTTATTTATCATGTTAAGTATGGGTATCTTCTCCTGAGTTATATTTTAGGTGGGGGGGACTTTGTAAGTATTATGTGTATTTACTCAAAAATATTTATGCCAAATGCCAAAGATATAACAACCCATGACACAATTAATATTTACCTTTGATGACTTCTTACCTTTCCTTCAGTTTAGAAAGATTTCTGCAAATGCCTAGCTTTTTTGTACTCATAATTTATCCTCCCTGCAGGATTCTAACTGCTATAAATGCAGCACCCTGTTGTTGGCTCTTACCTATTTAATTATGTCCTTCTGAGGGAAGATCCCTGTCACAAAGCACACCACTAGGTCTGAAGGATAACCAAGGGAAGTTGGTTGTGGGGTTTATAAAGAAACTTAGGCACTTAGGCTGGGGAATGCACACTGCATCTGAGAGGCCTCCAAAGGGCTGCAAGAGCCTGGGCAGGAAGAGGAAGGGGATGAGTGCAGGTCACTGGCCAGCAGTGGTCAACCACTTTGGTGCCCTCAAGCTGGGATCTTGTGAACTTTGGAGGCTAGACTATCTAGTAGTTCTATTTACAACTGTTAACTATTTAGATGTATTTTCTGTTGATTCTATTTGTTCTCTTGCCCCTAACCCTGCAAAGGTTTAGTGTAGTCCTGGTAGCACTTTCCCAAGGGCTTTCTCTGCTCTGGCCCTGCTGGCTTGCTTGGTTGGGTTCCACTTCCTCTCCCAGCTTCCTTACTCCCACTGCTGCTCCCCACCTCTCCCTGGCTCCCACTCTTACTCTCCCCAGTGACTTTCCAGCCGCCTACAGGGCACCAGGGCCTTGGCTACTGTTCCTCTAGGAGGTGCTAGAACCCTCTCGGCATGAGGGCACACTTTGTCCTAGATTTATCTTTAACATGATGGCTCTCCAAGATGAATCTAAGCAGTACTGTGTGTACCCTGATATTTGGAAAAGACCCTGGGTGAAATATCTTTGTATTTATATACAAACTTCTCAGAATGCCTACGTCAAAGTTTAGTAATTTGTCAAAGCGACGGAACTATGTTTGCAAACATTAAAAACTTGTTTCTTACTTCAAATCTATGGCTCTGTATGTGAGATCAGGCTGGCCTGTGACTTCATTTATCAGCATTTAATTATTATCTTTTGAATTATTCACTGTATGTTTTACTCATGCTTATTTGTCTTATCTCTTAAGATTGTAAACAACTGAGGGCAAAGTCAAACATTGCCAGGGTACTATATTTCTTGAGGCACATAGAATAATGCAGAGAAAATAATAGATTCTCAGAATTAATTATTGAACAGCATAAGCTTGTTTTGGGGGATAATAATCTGCTCAATCAGACAAAAAGGCTTTAGAATCATAAAAATCTGTTTTTAACTTCCTGCAACACCACTTTCTCTTTGTGAGACTGTGGGCAAATTAATTTATCTAAAACTCTGTTCCTTTGTCTCTAAATTGGGCACGATAAAAAGAAATTCACTTCCTGGGGTGATTATGATATTTAAATGACATGGTATAGACAAAGCACTGAGAACAGAGATGTTCTGAATGAATGTGCTCACTAGTATCATCATCACCATTTTCTAATCAGATTTGAGGCATCGCATGGCAAATAGGCAGGGGTGAGAATTTCACTTTGGGCTTGGCACCTGTGTGCTCCAGCCACCTGTTCCCAGTAACTGCATGAATATTATGATGATGTTTACAGCACTGATGGCTCTATTCCTTTATTAGCGTTAGTGGTAAAAAAAAAAAAAAAATCATCACAGTAGATACCAAAACTGTGTTGCCTAGGGCATGCTCATTTGTGGAAGTGGTGATGCTGCCTTTGGCTGGGCTGAGCAGCCATGAGCAGGAGAATCTTAGCCACACTCCCCCCTTCAGAATGCTTAATTTTACAGGAAAAACCTTCAGCAGCACCTGCCAGCATTTTCCACAGCCCTGGGTCACCAACATTTATTCTTCAGTAAACTCGTTCCAACACTACAAAAAATAAAACCATGCTCTTCTCTGATGTAAGAAATAGTACCATATAAGTTACAAAGCTTGTTTATTTTTTAAAATAGAACCCACAGGAATCCATTTTAGCACCTCATTGTAACTCTAGAAATTAACACTTGCATAGTACCTCGAAGTCCTTCTTTTTTTTACATGAAGAGAAAGCACTGCTTCAAAATAAACTGTCCCGCAGTTGTGCTGTCATATTTATTTGTGTTGAGAGTTCTTTGAAGACAAAACCCTGCCTTGTTCCCAGGTTGTAACCAGCTCAGGGATGCTAAATACCTGCATTGAAAACTCTGGTGAACAAGTCTTCCCTAGCACCCTTAGCACCATGCCTGCCTATCCCCCCCAAAGGAGAATTCCTTATTTCTGATACAGGCCACCTGCCAATTGAGGAAATCTATTTAGGGAATTGACTGCAGTTCAGCATCTATCTTTCAGCTCCAGCAATAGATGGCTTATTGTGCAAAATAAAAGCCTTTGGTATTCAGCTGACAGAGAAAGTACAAATCTTTTTGTTTGTTGACAGAAATAAAATGTGTCTTGTCATAGGTGTTAATATAACATATTAATCACCCCTGCTGGGGAACATGTGCACTCTGGTGTGGTCTGCTATAAATATTGATGTGATCACCCCAAACCGTCAGGATGCCCAGGAAGCCATAAGGGGTATAGATAAGATTTTCATAAAGGCATATTCAATTACTCTCTCACCTCCTTTTTTATTTAACCTCATTTTGGAATCTACACATCTCCAACAAAGGGTTTCCCTGTTCAGTCCTCAGATTGAAAAACCAATTTTAGGTGTTTCATTGTGCATGGTTGAATTCCCTCCCCATTTTAAAACAAAATACCTCATCTTTCTATCTTTTACACTTTATATGGGTTTGAAAGCACGCCGCAGCCTCCCATAGCCGGCCGCCTCTCTGGTGGGGTGAAAGGTTGCCTGGCATTGGCTGCTGGCGAGGAAACAGGCAGGCCATTTTAGCTGCAGGGGCAGAATTTTATACAGTTCAGGGGATATTTTCCGGTAATCAAGTTGACAGCCTTTCTTAAACTCACATACTGGTCAGAAAATTGTTCTGTTTCTGAAGATTGAGCAAATGCTGATGCTCACAATGGCAAAAGGCCAGTTATCTTGCGGCAAATTTGTTGTTGTTGCAATACTGTTTACTAATCGTTGGCAGCTATAAGACAGTCTGAATTTTGACCACGCTGAAGGTCAAAAGTAAGGTCTCATTATTCAATCATAAGTATATATTACTTCAGTGGACCACAATGAAGACTATTTCTGCAATTTTATATATATATGTATATATGTATATATATATATTTATAGGATGAATATTATATATTATGCATATTATATAATATACAATATGAATATTATAATATATTATATATAATATATCATACAGATTATATATAACATACAATATGAATATTATATATGATACTCAGCCTACAAATATATATATTATATATTATACATATTATAATATTATAATCACAAATATATATATATCTTTCAGCTTGTGTTTTCTTAATAAACAATGAACTTATAAAGACTATTTGTAACATTAAAATAGAATGGGAGGTTGGTGGGTTACTGTGGATTGGGTCGGGGTAGTCTGAAATGTGTGTTTTTTAAATATACTGACAGATTACAGGTAGAATTGTTGCAGGACCATGAATAGCTCATACAAAGGTTTAACATGGGACTATTTGGCATTTTTTGAAAAATAGGCAGAAGCCAGGTTGGCTTAATAACAGCGATAATTTATTAGTAGTAAAAGATAAGAGAGGCAAAGCTGATTGAGTGTGTGAAAAGAGAAGGGGGGAGCCACAGAGAAATTCAGAGAATTCATTAAGTGTATTTCAAAAAGAATAACTTTAAGCTCTTCCACCAAATACCTGGACAACTAAGATTAAAAGCACATGGAAAGATCACCCAGTTTCGTCCAAGATGAGATGCTATTGGTAAGAAAGTCTCTGTGATGGGTCCTTTATAGTTCTATCTGAAAAGGCTATTTGAGTTGCATTAGTGGGTGAAAACCCATTTGCCTTGGGAAGCAGTGACAATTGCCTTCCAGTGTATTTGTTCTTGGTGCATGGCACAGAACTCAATAAATCCATGTGCTCAGATTCTATAGATGATTCCAGCAAGCAAGAAAATGTGAAAAATCTGACTCCCTACCTCAACTTGGAAATATAGACTAGCTGGAAAGCTCTGTAGAATGTCTCTGTAGAATGTCTTTGTAGGGACACAGGGAAATGTCCCCTTTCCTTTGAAAGTTTGCAGAAGGGTCAACTTACAAGTAAGGCAGATTAATAAGAAAACATATTTATTTATCATATGCATAGGGAGAAATCAGAATGGTAACCCATTTTTCCAAAGGAGTTCAACTATCTTTATATAGGCCTTTTAGAGGGGAGGGGGTAAATTGAAAGGTATAAGGCATAGCTAGTTGCTAGAGAGATTACTAAGGAGAAAAAAAATGGATGGGGAAGAAATAAATTGACTTGTAGATTAACCTGAGGGATAGGTATTTAAGACCAAAATTATTTGGGCCAGGTCCACTTACATTCCTGACCCTCACTTCTGAAATCATTTGAGATTACAGGAAGGGGCAGGGGAGTCAATTGTCCCCTGTGATCCTCTGATCAGGTGAGTCCAGTCCTCTTGACCTTGAATGGCCTTCAATTCAAAATATTCTTTATACCATGAAGTCTTATTTTGAGCTGAAAATTCCTTAGTTCCTTCATCTTCTAATGAATGCCATTTTGCCATTCTGAAATAGAGAGAATGATGTCAAAAGACAGAAAGACACAGGTAATTCAGGATACCACTTGAAAATATTATAAACTGCCAGGTGCGGTGGCTCACTCTTGTAATCCTAGCACTCTGGGAGGCTGAGGTGAGTGCATTACCTGAGCTCACAGTTTCGAGAACAGCCTGAACCAGAGCGAGACACCGTCTCTAAAAAGTAGCCAGGCCTTGTGGAGGGTGCCTGTAGTCCCAGCTACTTGGGAGGCTGAGGCAGGAAGATCACTTGAACCCAAGAGTTTGAGGTTGCTGTGAGCTAAGACACCATGCACTCTACTGAGACTAACCATGTGAGACTCAATCTCAAAAAAAAGTTATAAACTTTATTTTTCAATATTTAGAAATAAATGCTAAGAAATGCTAATGAATTGTAGAGACTAGGCTAATTGAACTTGACTTCCTTTTGTGATCTTAAAAATATGCTTATTCAAGAACTGAAGGGTTTTGTAACATAGAGTAAAACATGCCTCCGATTACTGTCTTAGGGAAATACACCTTCAAAACCAGGCTGTATTGACTAAATTTATCTGACTTTATTTATATTGAGGAACTTTTTATTAGAAGCAGATTTCTGAATTTAGATATTTTCTTCTGACTCTAAAGTATCATATTCCTCCACAATTTCTGCAGGGAGCATGACAGTGACATTGAGGAAGTTTCTTTTTAGAAATGGTCTGAGATATGCAATTAGGATTTTCCTTTTTTTTAGGTGAGGGAGTAGCTCAGGGAATTTTCTGTATTCAAAGTTTGATAATGACTGCTAAAAAAAGTTCTTATATTTAAATGACAATTGACAGATTAAGAAAGAGAGGTTGGATCCCTGTGCCTATCTTCAGAAGTTTAAAGTTAAAGAGATCAAATAATTCTGACTGAAAGCCATATTAAAGAGTCTGGTTAATGTGGCCTATGGATTATGGAGTCTGATCACAGGCTTTATTCAGAAATTGGATTTCACAGATGTAATGTGAATTACACAAAGCAATCTACCAACAGGGAAAGGACCTGACAGTACTTAGAGATTTCATTTGGAAGGGTTTCAAAATATTGGGTAGTTCAGTCTATTTTAAGTGACAGATAAATGGAAGTAAGCTAAATAGTTGATATCAAGGACTTTTAAAGTAGAAATAAAAATTATATTAAATTATTTTAAAAACTGTTTCAAGAACTTTCGCAACTCTCACTGTTTCTGTTCTTGACTAGTAAGGCAGTAAACATTTGTGAATATGTCTGATCTCAGCTGAATTTTGACTAAAAAAAAAAAAGAACAGTCATTTTAATGACAGTCATTTTATGTCTTTTCTTCTCAGGCCCTTCAAAATAGAACTGTCAATTGAATTAAAATTTTCATAGAATACTTTCTAGCACACAGCCCTGTATTTGAAGAAACATGACCAAATGAGTTAGACAAGGTCTCTGCCTCAAGGTGTTCAATCTAGAGATAGAGAATCTTTCCACTGCCTATTGGTTGTTGCCATCTGGAACGTTTATATCAGATCAGATATAGATACACCTCTTTCCCTGTAATTCTGAACTTTGGTCAATGTCAGTAATGAGCTACCTTATCCCACTAACTGTAAGGTCGTTCTTGAAGCTTCTTTTATCTACCCTTCACATCCAATTATCATATTTCTATCAAATCAGTCTCTTAATGTATTTTAAACTGAGGTTTTGTTTTCATGCCAAAGGTCACAGTTCCTGTGCCTAAATTACAGCAGTAGTTCCTTACATAATGTCTGTGCATATGTATATCTATACAAAGTTACCAAATACCTTTTTTTGAAAGGACTCTCATTTACATTGAGACATTTTCCCATCTTATTTTAACTAATTTTTATTGTTTATTTGAAAATTAATGCTTGCTTATGGTGAAAATTTAAATAAGATTCCAAATAATATTTACTATAATTTGTTGAATGCTTAGTATGTTGTGTTCCCAGAGCTTTAAGCATATTCTTTCATTTTTTCTCATAATATCCCTAACAAGGAAGTACTATTAGTTTCTGTGTGTCTTAGTGTTAAGTAAACAGTATTTAAATGTTTACTTCTTTATCTTAAAATGTCTGTATTTGTATACAAGGAGAGTTTTTATTTTATTTCTCTTAGTTGGCTAAATAAAATATTTGGCTCATCATGGCTAACTTTAACGGATTAACTGATTAATTTGTTGATTAATTAAAAATTGACTGAAATGCAAAGTCAGACAACCTATTTGATAATAGTTTGTCTTTGATTATTTTTCTTGATTAGTCTGTCCTTTTTATAAAGATATTCTGACAACAGTTTATACAATGTTTTATTGAACATTCCACCACATGGTACAAACATTGAGCTACCTAAGATATTATTCAATAAATGAAGCTTGCAGACTAGTTAATGTACTGGTATATAGCTCAGAAGTGATGAAGGCTCAGTGAAGAAAGATCATATGCAAAGGAAAGGTCAGACAATACAACCCCATACAAAGTGACCAGATTTTGGTGTTTAAAACAAGGTTCCAAGTGAATTCAGAAACTTGAAGTGAGAGCAACAAGAAAAACAATGTTGTAATGACATATAAGGTTGGCATTTGTAGTTTAAATCTATTTTTCGATTGTGGAATTAAATTACCCCAGACTTAGTGACCTAAAAGAACACATGTTCATTTATTCAGAGTTTTTATAGGTTGGAAGTCTAGGCATAGCTTAGCTGGGTCCTCTTGCATAGGTATGATGGGCAACAAGGAAGGTGTTGTTTGAGGCCGAGTTTTCATCTGGAGGCTTACAGAGGGAAAGACTCACTTCTTTGGTGACATTCAGTTCTTCAGGATTTTCAGTGTCATAGCAGCTTGCTTTTTTTTTTTTAAGGCCAGTAAGGGGAAAAAATAGAGGATCGGGCGAGTCTGCTAGCAAGTCAGTCTGATTTCAGCAGTCCACATTGTATATCAAATCAGCACATTGTACCCCACAACTGTACACAGTTATGATTTAATTAAAAAAAAGATTGAGTCTTAGATAATGTAACATACTCACAGAAGTGAAATCAAGCCACCTTTGCCATGTACTATTGATAAACAGCAATGCACAGGTCTTGTCCACATTCAAGAGGAGAGAATTTACAAGGATATGGACACCAAAAGGCAGAGATCATGGGGCTGTGATCTTAAAATCTGTTTAACCAAAGGATTAGAATTGAAACTCGTGATGTATATTTTACTCTAATTTTTAATTTTTTGTTTATCATATCTTAAAAATGAATATACTACCTTTAGTTAATGAGAATTTAATGTTGGTACCAACTTTCTGTTATTCTAATAATGGTACAATGCCATGAAATGCTTGCTCTACTGCTCTTGTGACTTAGATACTAGTAGGGAGGACGGTAAAAACAAACAACAGTAAACTAGTAAACCAGAGCTAAAACAAGTAAAAAAGCAAGCAAATAAACAAGCAAATAAGACAGAATACTAAACACCCAGTAATGTAAACTTAGCATTATTTTTTCATGCTTCCCCCATCCAGACTGGTTCAGTGAGCCCTACTATTCTGACAAACATGAATTTATGGCTATCTTCCTAAGCTGACATGGGGGTCGAATCTAAAAGGAGAAGTACAATTTCTTGTAAGTGCTTTTTCTCCAATCTCGAGTTTTGTTTGTTTGTTTGTTTATATTTGTTTATTCATTTCTTGAGACAAGAGTCTCTCTTTTGCTCTGAATAGGGTGCTATGGTGTCACTGTAGCTCACAGCAACCTCAAACTCTTAGGCTTGAGCAATCCTCTTGCCTCAGCCTCCCAAGTAGCTGAGACTACCACACCTGCCACAATGCCTGGCTAGTTTTTCTATTTTAAATAGAGATGTGATATTGCCCTTGCTAAGGCTGGTCTCCAACTCCTGAGCTCAAGGGATCCACCCGCTTTAGCCTCCCCAAAGGCTAGGATTACAGGCGTGAACTACCACACCTGGCCAAAGTTTAGTTTATTTTTTAACCAAAGCAATTTTGTTCATAGAACATAAAAAACAAACCTATCCCTTACAAAGCTAACTGTTTGCTTACTGGTATTTACTAAAAAAAAGAGACTTTCAATTATTTCCTGATCATTTGATTGCAAAGTAATTGAGTTGTAAGGAGATATATTACAGGTAAGGAGAATTGTGTGAGGAAATAGCAAATTCTATTTGTTTTTCCACCCTCAATAGAGTGCTGTGGCATCCCAGCTCACAGCAACTTCAAACTCTTGAGTTTAAGTGATTCTCTTATCTCAGTCTCCCAAGTAGCTGGAACTACAGGTACCTGCCACAAGGCCCGGCTATGTTTCAGTTGTAGTTGTCATTGTTGTTTGGCAGGCCCGAGTTGGATTCAAACTGGCCAGCTCTGGTATATGTTGCTGGTGCCCCAGCCACTGAGCTACATGTGCTGAGCTGGAAAAATCAAATTCTTTGCCTGCCATTTCTTCTTTAGCATTTGATTTATGGCTTTAGTCCTAATAAAGTTTCTCATAGTGGTGAATTTCAAAATTTCTTGTTGTGCTTTGATTTATTAAGACAGTAACACAATGTGGCTCGGCCCCTGTAGCTCAGTGGCTGGGGCACCAGCCTCATATACCAGAGCTGGCTGGTTAGAATCTAGCCTGAGCCTGCCAAACAACAACTACAACCAAAATATAGCCAAGCCTTGTGGCAGGTGCCTAAAGCCCCACCTACTTGGAAGGCTGAGACAATAGAATTGCTTAAGCCCAAGAGTTTGAGGTTTCTGTGAGCTGTGACACCATAGAACTCTACCCAGGGTGGCAACTTGAGACTCCGAATCAAAAAAAAAAAAAGACTGTAACATGAGTAAAATCAAATTGTAAACACTTTGTAGAAATGATTACTACTTTGGCTTTGGTCTTGTTTGTTTTTTTAGGAGAAAGATTTATGAATCTTCAATTATCTTAAAATGCTGCATACTGATCTATAGGTTATGTACGTAATTCTCACACTTCATATCAACTTTGCAAAATGTTTTTAGAACCCAAATTAATTTATTTGATCTGAACAGTACTATGGAAAAATTTTACTGAAATCTCTGAAAGCTGGTTGAGGCTATATTTATGTAAACCACATGTACTGGGAGAACATGGACTTGAACAGACAGCAGCCCTAGGAGAATTTAATTGATCTAGAATTACTGTGCCATCCAAGGGTGGAGCAAGATGGCGGCCGAGTAACAGCTTCCTTGCAACTGGGCACAGTGAGACTGAGAAGAGAAGACTTCAGGCATCTCTGGCTGGTGGGATCTGTCCAGAAACATCCATTTGGGGATGCAGGGAGACAGTGTGAGACTTCTGGACCCCCTGAGGAAGGCAAAAGTGGTGGAGATCTGGCAAGTGGTTGCATGTGTTCGTTTGGTCTAATCCTGCCAGTAGCAGTGAGACTGCAAGCTGGAAAGGCCTTACCTGTGAGCTGTTTGGGTTTCTTTTGGTCTTGGCACTTGGTTGAACTGCCTTGGGAGAACTTGGGCAAGAGTATGGAGGTCTCTGAGTGTTGTCTGGGGCCCCAGACTGGGCCACCGAGTCAGATGGAGCTACCAGTGTTTGGTTATGGGTTGTGTGGAGCCATTGTGGGAGAACTGCCCTGGCAAGCTCCACCCTCAGGGTCGTAGAACAAGCACTGGGCAGAAGCGAGTAACCTAATGACTGAGCAGCCTAAAGGCGGGGACTGAGACGCCTTGCAGCCTTAGCCCTCAGAGGCATAGGGTGAGATCAGTTTGGGCACATTGGGTAAGTGGATAGCCACTTAAGGAGTGATCCCAGCCACAAGTGCGTTCCTGGGAA
>CAUYRH010074194.1:0-26652 GCA_963574655.1 Perodicticus potto
AGTGGGGCATGGGGGAAGGAGAGAGCAGACAGAGGAGGGAGGGGGCGAGGGAAAGAAAACAAAAAAAAAAAAGGAAAGAAAATAGTGACTAATTCTCACATAAATTGGATTCAATTTTGACCAAAGTACATTACTTAAACATTAATTTGTACTAAGGCGAGCTCAGGGAGGACAGAAACCTCCCGTGGAGCAGAAGGGCAAAAGCTTGCTTGATCTTGATTTTCAGTACGAATACAGACCGTGAAAGCGGGGCCTCACGATCTTTCTGACTTTTTGGGTTTTAAGCAGAAGGTGTCAGAAAAGTTATCACAGGGATAACTGACTTGTGTTTTAAAATATCTTCTAAAAACAAAAACAAAAACAAAACAAAACACAAAAAACTAAATAAATAAACATTAATTTTTAATTCAACTTGTTAATATGTTGTTTAGGATATTGCATCCTCACTTATAAGTGAAATATGTTTGTAATTTCCCTTTATAACAATATATTTTCTCCAATTTCAATATCAGGTATATCCAGATCAAGCAGAACGATTTTGAAATATTTCTTCTTTTTCTATTGTCTATAAGATTTGGCATGATCTGTGTTTTGAAAATCTCCTTTACTTTTATTTATATAATATTAGTTGTCTATTTTTTGAGACTTTGGGAACAAAATAAGAAGTTAACTAATGATTTCATACTGAGCCTCAGAGTCAAAGCACTCTATAATGTCTTATTTGACAATGTGAACGTTACTTTCTTGGCATTATTATTACTAATATTGCTTAATATTTCAATGCACTAATTGTTTTCTTTTCTGAATGTATTTATCTTCATTCATTCTTTTTTTTTTTTTTTTTTTTGTAGAGACAGAGTCTTACCTTATCACCCTCGGTAGAGTGCCGTGGCGTCACACAGCTCACAGCAACCTCCAACTCCTGGGCTTAGGCGATTCTCTTGCCTCAGCCTCCCGACTAGCTGGGACCACAGGCGCCTGCCACAATGCCCAGATATTCATTCATTCTTTACGTGGTTTTTGTTTCTAGTCCTTATCTTAAACATTGTTATTGTTATTAAATTTTAAGCCTTTTAAATTCTGTAAAGGCAAAAAGTGGCAAAAGGCAAAAATTTGTCTAATTAACACATGTAGATGTAAAAATAAAAAAAACAAAAAAAGAAACACTGCCACTAAATTAATCTCATTTCCGTTTATCTACTGACTTACTCTTTTACTCCAAATCATTCCATAGTCATGGGTATTCAAAATATATAAAACGTAGATGACATAGTCATACTCTAGTGGATGAGGAATGTGTGGGAAGGAGAAAATCACTCCCCTTAGAAAGGCATATCGAAATTATCTTGAAGGTTTTTAAAAACTAATCACCCTAAAAATGCTCTAAAATTAACTGTCATAATCACTGTACAACTCTGAATACACTAAAAACCACTGAACTGTATACATTTTTTAAAAGGTGAATGATATGGCATGTTAATAATATTTTAATAAAGATGTTATAAGAAAACTAATCCCCTATTGTTTTGGAGACATGAGGACCAAAAAGGTGTTAAGAACTACTTATCCAGTCTTTCAGTTTCCTGAACACCTAACTTCAGTGATCTTTAATTCCCCAAAACATGTCCTTTCTCTGAAACCTAAAGCCATTCATTCAAAAAATATTTACTAAAATATTACAAATACTATGACAGGCACTTGGCACACAGGGTGAGCTAAACATGTATCCTCACTGACTTTGTACTGAGTTTACAGTACATTAGGGGAACAATACAGGTTACTGCAACAGTATAATTACAGGGTAGGCAAGGTACAGGGAGCTAAAATCACAATCTTGAAAGATTAGTTAAGCATTCCAGAAAGAAAGGCGAGGAAAAGAAGAGCAGAAGCCAGGTAAGAAAGAAAAGGAAGAATGTCTCAAGAGAGCAGAACTCATTTGAGGAAATAAGACATGAAGCCACAGGATGAGCAGCGTCTGGAGGCACATGATATAAAGAAAAAAGAAATCATGAAAAGGCTTTAAGTAGGTTAACACTAGGATCAGATTAAAGGATCTTTAGTTACAATGTGGTTCAGAATGGAATTAGGGTGGTAAGTGATTAAAGTGGTGGGAATACAAGAGGCAGAGAGAGAACTGTTAGGAATCCATCTCAATAGTCCAAGTCAGCACTGTTCCACAGAACTGTGACGGAAAACAAAAATGAGAACCATAGATTATTTGCAATTTTCTAGTAGCCACATTTCTTAAATGGCCCAAAAGATGAAATTGTGATAATGCATTTAATTTAACCTTACACATTCAAAATACTACATTATAATTTTAATATGTAAACCAAAATAAAAATTTTGAATGTGATAATTAATATTCTGTGTTCAGGCTCAGTGCCCGTAGCTAAGAGGTTAGGGCGTGGGCCACATACACCAGGACTGGTGGGTTCAAACCAGCCTGGGCCTGCTAGACAACAATGACAACTCCAACAACAATAACAAAATAGCTGGGCATTGTGGCGGGTGCCTGCAGACCCAACCACTTGGGAGATTGAGGCAAGAGAACTGCTAGAGCCCAAGAACGTGGGGTCACTGTTAGCTGTGATGCCACAGCACTCTACTGAGGATGACAAAGTGAGACTCCGTCTCCAAAAAAAAAAAAAAAAAACCAAAAATGCAAAATCATTAGGTACAAGAGAGAGAGATGAGAGTCTCATTTTGTCATCCTCAGCAGAGTGTCATGGTGTCATAGTTCAGCCTCCCAAGTAGCAGGGAGTAAATCAAAGCACACAAACATCTAAGATGTTTAAGTTAAGATTCAACAATAAATCTTGGCAACGAATTGGAGTAAAGTGTACAGGAAAAAAAGTAGTTCAGGGAACTTTTCTGAACTAAAGAACCCGGGGGTGGGGGGGGTGAATATTTGTAGCAAACAGTGGTATACTCAATTTTATGCTGGTTGAATTTGAAATATCTAAGTGACAATATTAAGTGGGCATTGAGCTATATGAATGTGAAGTTCAAGCCAGAACTAGATGAAGATACTGTTAGGAATAAAGGGGATAGAGACAGTAATTTCAGGAGAAAGTATAAAGAAACTAAAGCAAAGCGTAGAGTACCATAAAGAACTCCAATGTATAAGGCACTGACAGAAGAAATATATCTGAAAAGGAGACCGAGGAGTAGTCAGTCAAAAAGATAAGCAGCAGAGTATGGTACATACATAGACACCATGCAGCTCTCCTACTCCACTATTTCCACAGTATTTGCTGACCATCTTCACCAAGACTGTGAGTCCTTACTACTTGGTTGAGTTTATGGTAAAACAAACAAAAAAGACTGCTAGTCTTTTGATCTTTTAACATTCTTCCCATCATCTGCTCCTGTCTTTGTTTCCCTTTTTGGATCACATCATATCTCATTTCAACCACTGTCTTGCTAATAACCAAAACATCTTACTGCACTATCCTTTTCTTATACCTAGCTTGGGAAAACTGTAGCCCAGAATCCTTCCAATTGTATGCTTTTTCCCATATCACACAGCTGATCAAAATATTATCATCACAAAACTGTGTAATGGGGTGGTGCCTGTGGTTCAATGAGTATGGCGCCAGCCCCATATGCCAGAGGTGGCAGGTTCAAACCCAGCCCTGGCCAAAAACTGCACACACACAAAAAAAAATTTGTGTAATGACACTAATAGTGCTTCAGTTGGGCTGTCAGTGTTGATGGAAAATTCATCTATATTTCTTAAATTGTACTCTCAAGATAGAGTCTTTAATAAAATATTCTGAAAAATAAAACAAAAAAGATTCAAGAACAACTTCAGTATGGAAAACACTACATTCTAAGAGCATCACAATGTACATTAGCCCTCCCCCCTTTTACATTCAAACCCAAATTCCCTCCAAGAGGGTAAGAATTCCTGTAATACCTTTTAATTTCATCAGATTTCACTCCAGTTATCCAATCCCTCTCATACTCTTAATGTTACTATCCACACAGCTTCCTTCCAACCTGTAAACACACTGTCTAATAATAAAGGATCCATTTTTCTCTAGGTACCACTTCTTTCCCTTCTCATTGGCTATAAGAATAACCAAAATTCTGTGTCTCTATCCTATCATCATTTTGTTCCTTAAATTGCTTCAGTTCAGCTTTTGACATATTCCTCTATAATTACTTTCACTAGTCAATTTAAGTTGGCAAGTTAAACATAATTAGCCAAATATAATGAGTATTTTCACATTTAACCTGAACTGACTTCAAAACAGCATTTACTTTATTAACAACCTCTTCCCTTAGGCCACTCTCTTCTCCCTTAACTCAAAACCACTAACATCCAATTCTACCTCTATGGCTACTAATCCACCTGTCAGTTAAATATCAGTATTCCTCAGGATTCATCCATTTCTAACATTTAAAAAATTATTTTACATATTCTCTTTTGAGAAGCAAAACTGCAAAAGCAGTCCCTAGAAAAAGTTAAGATAAACCAAACTCAAACATGTATCTCTTCTCATGTCACAATAAAGGCAAGAAATCTTGTGACTAAGTAAGAAAAATAAATCTATAATAGTACTGATAAAAAGGAAATGATACCTTCAGGAGTGATTCTGAGATTAGAAATTAAAAGAACAGAAAAATCAAGAACACAGTAATGATAGCCTGTAACAGAGTCAGGGGCGATCATGGGCACCAGCCTATTTCATATACATACTTACTTGGATTTACCAAAAGTACCTGTAACTCAATATGCTTAACTAGAACTTAATGTCTTCCCAAAAACATATTTTATTAACTTTTAGTTCCCTTTCTTGGTCATGACAGCAACATCCACCTAGTTATTCAAGCCAGTTTTCTGACACTTATTTTTGCTTTAACTTCTGTCTCATGGACATACATTCTTCTTATGTTTTAGTGATGTCACCTTTTAAATTGTTTCTTAAAAATATCTGTTCTTCCCCAGTCCTGTTATCATTACTTTAACTCAAAGCAATATTTTCTACTGCCTAGAGCATGGCAAGGTTCTCCAATTCAGTCTCCCCTACCTTCAAGTTTGGCACAAACCCTTGATAAGCCATCCTTCACAATGTGACCAAAAAATTTCTTCGAAAATATCAGTATGATCATTACTATTTGTCTGTTCAAATGTTATGCTAGTCCCTATATTTTATTGTACCATAACAATCACTTCCTTCTGGCTTGGCATCTATAGCACAGCGGCTAGGGCGCCAGCTCTTACACTAGAGCTGGCAGGTTCGAACCGGGTCTGGGCCTGCCAAACAATGACAACTACAACCACAAAATAGCCGGGCGTTGTGGTGGGTGCCTGTAGTCCCAGCTACTTGGGAGGCTGAGGCAAGAGAATCACTTAAGCCCAAGAGTTTGAGGTTGCTGTGAGCTGTGACACCACAGCACTCTACCGAGGGCGACATAGGGAGACTCTGTCTCAAAAAAACAAAACAAAACAAAATCACCTCCTTCTCCTATACTTATGGCAGTAATAAATAATTGATCATGACTACAATGACAAAATGCCCAATTTTCCTAGGACAGACATATTTTACGAATGCTGTTCTCAAATAGTTATCATTGGAAACTATCAGGCATTGCTTTGTGCTGGGGGGTGGTGTCTAAGGTGGGAAAAATGATTTTTGTGATGCTTTCTTAATTTTATTACTATATGTACTATTATCATTGGAAACTATTGGGCACTGTCAAAATATTGTCAATGTATGTCAATTGGGCATTGACAAAATGCCCAATTTTCCTATGACAGACACATTTTACACATGTTGCTCTCAAATAGTTACCAGTGGAGCCCCTTTTACTTTCCAAAGGTGTCCTATCAGACACCTAAGGACAATTTTCCACTGAGCTTGACTTTGGCTCCAGAATCTTCAACACAATTTTTCAGGAAGCTATTCTCCTCATAATCGATCAGAGTAGACACGAAGCTTAGAGACAATCTCACTCATCCTTAAAATATAAATTCCTTTGTATAGCATACAGGCTCCTTCATGAACTGGTCTGTCTGCCTCTGTGACCTGATTTCCTACCTCTTCCATCTCACAGGTTATTTGCTAGTAGTCACAATGATCCACTTGTAGAGTTAAGATATAGACTATGCTGCTTTACACCTAAATGCTCATGTTCCTAATGCTCCTTTTAAACAGAACACAGTTCCCCTTTCTTTACTTAAATTCTATTGCTCTTTGAAAGGTAATTCAGGCATTGTAGGTATGTTCTCCTTTGGGAAACTTGCCATCTCCCTCAGTTAACCTCCCTATCTCTAATCCTAAAGCCTAGTCCTATTAAGTATTTTATCATAGTATTTTAGAATAACTTTCTAAATACCATTTTTCCACCTTAGACACCACCCCTCAGCACAAAGCAATTGTTCAATAAATGGTTCTTGAGAATCACAAAGTGGATGAAGGAATAAATTGATAAATAATTATTGCCATTGCCTTCAGAGACTCAGGAAAATTTTATTACTATATGTGCTGTTCTACATAACAAGGTAATTTATTTTCATAATTCATAATCAAACTTCTCTGTATGCCTTTCCCCCTACACTTTGTTCTTTTACTGCTTCATATAGTAAGGGAAATTTTTTTGAGCTATATCTGTTTTACTAAGTATTTGACCAAACTTAAGACTACCACCATACAATTTTTTTCCCCCATACAATTTGTTTTAAAATAATTAAGCGGGAAGTTGGGAGAAAATGAGAGAACATTATAAATACAAAAAATTTGTTAGTAGGTATTGGATTAATTCACTAAAAATTCAGCATAATTTGCCGGCATTACATATATTTTAATAATATATGTTATTAATTTATTCACAGAAATGCTATTGTACTAATAAACTTAGTCTAAAAAGTTTTGTAAGATCAGGAACTATGTCTCATTCACTCTGTAGTTAATAACTGGCATAATGTTTTATGTGGCCCAGCAAATGTTTTTGGAATCTATTTGCAAAATTTCAAACGAAGTTTCAAACTTAAAATATTTAGTTAAAGGCTTGGCACTCGTAGCTCAGTGGTTACAGCAGTGGCTACATACACCGTGGCTGGCAGGCTCTAACTTGACTAACTTGACTAAACAACGACAACAATAACAAAAAAAACAGCCAGGTGTTGTGGCAGGCACCTGTAGTCCCAGCTACTTGAGAGGCTGAGGCAAGAGAACTGCTTCAGCCCAAGAGTTTGATGTTGTTGTGAGCTGTAACGCTACAGTACTCGACCAAGGGTGACACAGAGAGACTTTGTCTCAAAAAAAAAAAAAAAATTTAGTTAAATCAGTACCATAAATAATAGGTACAGTTTGGGTGGATTGCTTTAGCTCAAGAGTTTGAGACCAGCCTGAGCAACAGTGAGACCCTTTCTCTAAAAAAGTAGCCAGGCATTTGTGGCAGGTGCCTTGTAGTCCCAGCTACTTGGGAGGCTGAGGCAAGAGGATCGCTTAAGCCCAGGAGTTTGAGGTTGCTGTGAGCTATGAAGCCATGGCACTCTACCTAGGGTGACAAAGGAGACTCTGCCTCAAAAACAAAAAACAAAAACAAAAATGAAACAGCAAATTGTACTGTTTACTTAAAAAAATTTACCAAGAACCCTTACACATTGTTAGTGGGAATCTAAATTAGTACAGCCATTATGGAAAACAGTATACAGGGTCCTCAAAACATTAAAAATAGAACTGTCACATGATATGTCAGATTTTCACTACTAGATATATAACCAAAAGAAATAAAACTATTATGTTCAAGTACTTCCATGTTCATTGTAGCAGAATTTATAATAGCCAATATATGAAATCTACCTAAGCATTCATCAATAGATAAATGGATAATGGAGACACATACACATACAACAGAATACTATTCAGCCTTACAAAAGGAAATCATGTCATCTGCAACAACATGAATAAAACTGGAGGACATTATGTTAAGTGAAATAAGCAGAAACAGAAAGACAATGTTGTATGATCTCACGTTTTTGTGGCATCAAAATGACAAACTCAGGAACAGAGAAAGATAATGATTAACAGAAAATGGTGGGGATTAGGTGGGGTGGGGTGTGTGTGAATTGGGATATATTGGTCCAAGGATAAAAATTTCAGTTAGAAGAAATAAATTCAAGAGATTTATTATCATAGCATGATGACTATAGTTAATAACAATGTATTATGTTCTTGAAATTGCTTTAGAGTAGGATTTAAGTGTTTTCATCAAAAAAATGGCAAATGTGGGGGCGGCGCCTGTGGCTCAGTGAGTAGGATACTGGCCCCATATACCAAAGGTACCGGGTTCAAACCCAGCCCCGGCCGAATTGCAACAAAAAAATAGCTGGGCATTGTGGCGGGCACCTGTGGTCTTAGCTACTTGGGAGGCTGAGACAAGAGAATCGCCTAAGCCCAGGAGTTGGAGGATGTTGTGAGCAGTGTGATGCCACGGCACTCTACCAAGGGCAATAAAGTGAGACTGTCTCCACCAAAAAAAAAAAAAAAAAAAAAAAAAAAAAAAAAAAAAAAAGGGCAAGTGTATGAGATAATGTTATGTAAGTTAGACCGTATTGAGTCTGGTTTCTTAATCTCTATTTTTATGAATTTAGGAGAAATTTCGGCAAATCAAACAGGATTATTTATGAATCTACAGCTATTTTATAAAAATTATGTTTTTAAATATTTTAGACAATTTTCCTTATATTATAATGCATTTTTACACATGTGTACCAGTGTTTAACTGCTCTTAAATGACCCTGTGTAAATCAAAGTACACAATTATATACCATAATTGAAATTCCAGTAATTTATAAAATCAGAATCCCCACCTGATTATCTGAGAGCCACATAGCTGTCAATTGCTGCAGCTTTGTAAAGCTAAAGGGCAAATTCTTTAATCTGTAGGAAAAAAAACAAAAATTGAGCTCTAAAATGAGAATGAAGGCTAATGATCTCTTGAACAATGCTATATAATTACATATGAAAATAAAATAAAAAGGGAAAAAAGCCCAATATAGGTCTTTGAATAAAACATAAGGCAAAACATCACCTAGTTTGATAAGAATTAATTTTATATTAAAATTAAAAGACTGGGCATGGTGGCTCACACCTAAAATCCTAGCACTTTGGGAGGTCAAGGTAAGTGGATCACTTGAGCTCAGGAGTTCCAGACCAGCATGAGCAAGAGCTAGACCATTATCTCTACTAAAAATAGAAAAATTAGCTGGGTGTGAGGGCACGTGCCTATAGTTGTAGCTATTCTGGAGGCTAAGGCAGGAGGACTGCTGGAGCCCAAGAGTTTGAGGCTACAGTGAGCTATAATGACACCACTGCACTCTAGCTGGGGCAACAGAGCAAGACTCTGTCTCCAAAAGAAAAAGAAAAACATCTATATGTGTATATAAAAATCTTAGATTGAATCAACTTAGCTGGTAAAAACAAATAAATAAACAAACAACAACAACAAAATCCCAGATAATCTAACAAACTCAAAAAAATCTGTTACAAAAGAACAAGTTAACCATCTCTGCCTTAGAGAAAAGACAAGGATGCATTAAGTAAAGTCTTATAAAAAATTGCTTTGGTGTTTTATTTGTATTTAGAGAGAATAAACTGATATAAGAAGCACTCTTATGAGGGTATGTTATAAAAACTATGCTGCTCAGTGGTTGTGAGACAGCACTTTCATAATCAGAAAGACTATTAAAAGATGATAATGAGTAAAAACAAAATACAATTGTCCCTCAGTATCTGTGAAGGACTGGTTTTAGAATTACCTCTTAATATCAAAATCCATGGATGTTTAAGTCCTTGATATAAAATATCATAGTGTTAGCATTTGACCTATGCATACCTTCCTTATATTTTAAATCATCTCTAGACCATTTATAGTATCTAGTATAATGTAAACATTAGGTAAATAGTTGTTCTTCTGTATTGTTTAGGAAACAATGACAAGAAAATCATCTCTATAGGTTGAGTACAGACGCCTTTTTTTTTGAGACAGATCCTCAAGCTGTCACTCTGGATAGAGTGCCGTGGCATCACAGCTCACAGCAACCTCCAATTCCTGGGCTCAAGCGAGTCTCTTGCCTCCACCTCCCAAGTAGCTGGGACTATAGGCGCCTGCCTCAACACCCGGCCATTTTTTGGTTGCAGCCGTCATTGTTGTTTGGTGGGCCCTGGCTTGATTCGAACCCGCCAGCTCAGGTGTATGTGGCTGGTGCCTTAGCCCCTTGAGCCACAGGTGCTGAGCCCAGATGCTCTTTTTTTTCCCAAACATTTTCGAGCCACAGTTCTTTTGAATCCACAAATGTGGAACCTATGGATATAGAGGGGTCAGCTGTAATAAACATGTTCATTATGTATATTAATGCTAAATTAAAACAGTATTTACTTCAGCCTTGCTACCTTATGCCTAATTAGTCTTCTGTATCAATCTTTCCAGGCAGTTTTTGATAACTTAGGGCTCTACTTTGGGGGTAGAAAGTATAGGCCAAAATGGGAAGCAGTGGTTCTTTTTAAATAAAATGTAAGTTAGAATACAGTAACTAGTAAAATAACTGAGTTTATATTAAAGCTTTACCTTATAAGCTATCACGAATCACCTTAAATCTGAGTCCTAAAAGTTTTTCTATACAAAATGGGAATAATACCTATTGTACTATTTCAGAGGGTTGATTTCGTGTGTTACTATGAAAGCAAACAGTAAAAACACTCTACAAATGCTGCTATATCTTCAATAATATCTTTACCTCTGGAAAAAGTACAGACATTCTGTTTTTAACTTAAACATTGTTCCAACTTAGCAACTCTAGTGAACAATTTGCTCTCCAAGCTATGTGAGTATCTAATTATATTTCTATCCAACAAAATATAAACAAAAGGTCATAATCAAAAGTTGCTTTGTTCAACAGCAGTATTCAGTGATCTGACTTTAGGAATAAGAAATGTTACCATAAGGAGACAATAAAGGTTATACAGCTAAGTTGATCCAAAATGAACAGTAACAACCAGTATGGTAAATTATCATACTGGTTAACAGTAGGATAAATTAGCAACAGATAAAATTACTCTATTTAAAAAATAAATATATACAGTCAGCCTTTACTTAACAGGTTCTTGAAAACTGTCATTTTCTGTGAAACAATATATAATGAAACAAATTATTTTTCTCATTTTTCAAGTACCTGCCACCATGGAGTTTTGCTTAAAGTTGCAGTTTCCAAGAACCTATTGATGACATTATGTAAGAAATTCCTGTATATATGAAAAGAAATAATCACTAGCTATTCTATCACATATCAAGTGAAACTTTTAATTTTATTTAAACAAACCAATTGGTGAACATAGTGTTACAAACCTATTGTCACTTAAATTAATGACTTTTAATTTATGCATATCACCCATTTCCTCTGGAAGTGTCTCAAGTTTATTAGAATGGAGAAACAGCACAGTTATATTTTTCCAGCTTCCAATCTGAAAGAGAAATGTAAGTTGGAGGTGGGTGAAAAACTTTGGCCTATTGATCAATCAACATGTGAGTAATATCATTTTTTAAAGTTATCAAAAGAGTCTTCATATTTGTAAAAGAAATAAAGATTTGACTTTCCATTTTCATTTATTAATTTTCATGGACAAAGCAAAGTATCTAGAAAGTTTTTATATTTTACAGATCAGCCTTGCTTTCCTCAAAAGGAACCTCTTCTAAATTAACATAACTAGTTACTATTCAGAAAATAATTAATAAATTACTTTAGAAAGAAAGTAAGTAAGGGACAACTATAATAATGATAATCAGAAAAAGATAAAAATACAAATCCCAAACAAATTTAAAATATAGTACCTCTGTGGGTAACTGCTGTAAGTAATTATGATCTGCAGCAAAGGTTCTTATGTTAGTAAGCTGCCCAATAGATGAAGGCAAAGCTTCAACTTCATTGAAACTACAATCCAGTTCTTCTATTGATGTTAACCTTAAATTAAAAAAGGAAATACACATTTTTAAAAGTTTTCCTATATATAATCCAAAATTGGAGAACATATGAATATTTGATCTTGACTTTGACAAACATAGTGAAAGTATTTCACAAAGCTAAACCACCAATAATAAATAGATCTTACTATTATAAATACTCCTAATCTGTATACTTATTTAAGTATTTATGGAAGCTCTTTTAGATATCATTTATGCAGATGTCTGATAATATGTATGGCATGCCAGGGCGGTGCCTGTCGCTCAGTGAGTAGGGTGATGGCCCCATATACCAAGGGTGGTGGGTTCGAACCCAGCTCCGGCCAAACTGCAACAAAAAAATAGCCGAGTATTGTGGCAGGCACCTGTAGTCCCAGATACTCGGGAGGCAGAGGCAAGAGAATAGCCTAAACCCAAGAGCTGGAGGTTGCTGTGTGTGATGCCACAGCACTCCACTGAGGGTGACAAAGTGAGATTCTGTCTCTAAGAAAAAAAAAAAAGAAAAGAAAATATATATAGTATACTGACCTAAAAGTAAAGTCTTCAAGGCTATAAACATTCACAGAAATCTTACCCTCCTATGGAGTCTGGTAGATACATTAATTGGTTTTCATCTATTTTAAGAGTTGTTACATTCTTCAATGAACCTGTTGAGAAAAGAAATAATATACAATTCTCAGCTTAAACAAGAAGCAAATCCACTAAAATTCAATGTGAGACATACTACATTTAATAAGAATTAGAAAGACCTTTCTTAACCAACTTATCTAAAGAATCACTGATACCATCCTCAACCCCAACTCTATTCCCTTACCATGTATTTTTTATTTTTACCCGCACCACCATTTATACATTCAATGTATATTTACTGGAATGTAAGTTTCATGACAATAGGACCCCCACCTCCACCCCACTGGCAAATATGGAGAACAATAAGAGCAGAAACTCTTTGTCTACATCAGGCATCCTCAAACTTTTTAAACAGGGGGTCAATTCACTGTCCCTCAGACTGGTGGAGGGCAGGACTACAGTTTTAAAAAAAAAAACTATGAACAAATTCCTATGCACACTTCACGTATCTTATTTTGAAGCAAAAAACAAAATGGGAACAAATACAATTCACACCCCCGTATCTGGCCCGCGGGCCGTAGTTTGAGGACCCCTGGCATTGTTCACTGCAGTAGCCCTGCTTCTAAAAACAAAGTCATGGCTCAGAGAAGACACATAAAACATACTTGAATTAATGATCAAAAAAATATAAATGAAGTACTTTATAATAGGTGTATAACAAAGTATTCTGTGTATATGAAACACTAAAACAATAAAATATCATTTAATTTTAAAACTGAAAGTATTGATTAGAGTAGAATCATAATGAATTTTCAAAAATGTAGTCTTTTTAGCTAAAATAACTAATTCAATTGAAAATTTTTTTTAAATGTTTTTTATTTTTATATTAAAACATCACAGAGATGCCAAGATCAAAATTTTTGATGCTTTCATCAAAATAATTCAATTACCTTGATACATCATCAAACAACTACACAGACTCAATAATAATTACAGATGTCTCAGGATTTTCTGAACTGGTCTATTTTCTTGCCTTTTTTGGTTTGTTTGTTTTTGTTTGAGACAGAGCCTCAAGCTGTCGCCCTGGGTAGAGCGCCGTGGCCTTACAGCTCACAGCAACTTCCAACTCCTAGGCTTAAGAAATTCTCTTGTGGGGCTCGGCGCCTGTGGCTCAGCGGGCTAAGGCGCCAGCCACATACACCTGAGCTGGCGGGTTCGAATCCAGCCCAGGCCTGCCAAACAACAATGATGGCTGCAACCAAAAAGTGGCTGGGCGTTGTGGCGGGCGCCTGTAGTCCCAGCTACTTGGGAGGCGGAGGCAAGAGACTCGCTTGAGCCCAGGAATTGGAGGTTGCTGTGAGCTGTGAATCCACAGCACTCTATCCAGGGTGACAGCTTGAGGCTCTGTCTCAAAAAAAAAGAAAAAAGAAAAAGAAATCCTCTTGCGGGCGGCGCCTGTGGCTCAAAGGAGTAGGGCACCGGCCCCATATGCCAGAGGTGGTGGGTTCAAACCCAGCCCCAGCCAAAAACCGC
Source organism: Perodicticus potto (assembly GCA_963574655.1). Taxonomy (NCBI): domain Eukaryota; kingdom Metazoa; phylum Chordata; class Mammalia; order Primates; family Lorisidae; genus Perodicticus; species Perodicticus potto. The sequence goes on from CAUYRH010074194.1 coordinate 14,077, forward strand.
AAAAAAAAAGAAATTCTCTTGCTTCAGCCTCCCAAGTAGGTGGGACTACAGGTGCCCACCACAATGCCCAGCTATTTTTTTGGTTGCAGTTGTCATTGTTGTTTGGCAGGCCCAGGCCACATTCAAACCCGCCAGCTCTGATATATATGGCTGGTGCCTTAGCCGCTTGAGCTACAGGTGCCGAGCCATGTTTTCTTGTCTTAATATCCTTAATAAAGACAGACTGAAAAAACCTACTAAGTAAGGGCTATAATCAAAGAATTAAACCAAATTCTGATAAATTAACTTTTTTTTTTGAGATAGGGTCTCACTCTGTCACACAGGCTAGAATGCAGGAGTGCAGTGCCTTATTACAACCTCACAGCAACCTCAATCTCCTGGGTTCAAGCAATCTTCCTGCCACAGCCTCCCAAGTAGCTGAGACTACAAGCATGTACTACCCTGCTAGGCTAATTTTTCTATTTTTTGCAGAGACAGGGTCTTGCTCTAGGTCAGGCTGCTCTCCAACTCTTGGCTTCAAGCAACCCTCCTGCCTCCGCCTCCCAAAGTGCTAAGATTACAGGGGTGAGCCACCATGCCTAACCTAATTAATTCCTTGGTAAAGAATTTAAATTTATTAATTATAAAAATGAGACTTCCTTAGACTAAAAACATAGGTAACATCAACAAGGAAGTAAACTGTATAACTGATCACATGAAGAAAAATTCAACTAATACCTGTTACTGTCGTAGTACAATAAAATTATCTCATAACAAATAAAATTTGAGATTATACAGAAGCCTTGAATTTACTTTAAGAAAAGTTAATTAGAGAAAGAATGAGGGAGGGGTGGGAAAAGGAAGAGCAGAGAGAGGGAAGGAGCAAGTGGGGTGGGGTCTTGGTGGATGCCACACCTTTTAGAGGCAAAACACGATTGTAAGAGGGACTTTACCGAACAAATGCAATCAGTGTAACCTGGTTTCTTGTACTCTCAATGAATCCCCAATAATAAAAAAAAGAAAAGGAAAGTTAATTACATGAATTTGAAAACCATACAAACCAATAGTTTCAGGCAGTTGTTGAAGTGAATTGCTTGATAATAGGAGGTCTTGAAGGCTTTCACATGCTGAAATTCCTTCTTCAATCATTTCAATATTATTTTTAGAAACATCCAAATACATTAGCTGTTTCAAACTACCAATAAACTGTAAGTAAAAGAAAGGAAATCTAGCAACTGTCAACATTAAGTAATTTGCAAAAATTAATAAACCTGATACCAAGTTTTAATTCAAAATTAAATACTAATATAAGAAAGAGGACTCCCAAATTATTTTTTATTTTTATTTTTTTAGTGTTGCTCTGTCACTCAGGTTGGAATATAGGAGCATGATGAAAGCTTACTGTAACCTTGTTCTCCCAGGCTACTGGAATCCTCCTGCCTCAGTCTATCAAGTACCTAAGGAGTACAGGCATGAATCACCGCACCTGGCTAATTTTTGTTTTATATTTTTGTAGAGACAAGGTCTCACAATATTGCCCAGGCTGCTCTCAGCCTCCCAAAGTACTGGGATTATAGGTGTGAGCCACCACACCTGGCTCAACTTGTTTTTAAAATGCCATTAGCAATGTACTCAGTAATAAGCTAAGAACTCCTACTAATTTCAGCCTAGCAGAGTGATAAAGGACATATACTTTTCTCTGGGAGTTCAGCTGTCTATCATGTCCTGCTGAGAAAGCATGCATGAGGATTCTTACAGCTTCTTTAGAAATGGGAATAAACAATTTGTCAGTTTTTAGAACAGAGAGTTTATGGAAAATGCCACAGTTTATCCTTGGCAATCTGAATTAGGATATAGATTCAATTGGTACCATTGGAAAAGACACACTTCTGCAGTATTAAAGAGACTATTTTGCAAAAGTTTCCTATGGGAATTTTCAGAATTTAATCAATAATGTGCTCACAGTAAAAATAAAAGTATAATTTGCTTCTGTTTAGCAAAGAATAAATAGCAATCCTTTTTGTTTTTTACTAATTAAAAGTAATTTCAAAATGTACCATTCACAAAACTGCAAAGGAGAGACAGCAATAAGTGAAGCCACTAAAAATTTCATATACATACCCCTGGAATAAAAGTCAGTCTATTACCATCCATCCAAAATTCTTTCAATCCACTTAATTGTTCAAGTACTTCAGGCTATTTGGACAGAAGTGGGGAGGGGGGAGATATCCAAATAAGTTATGTGAAGATAATTATCTGACAAAAGATGCTCTGGGAGTTTCTAATGATAACTTTTAGTTTCAAAACATTAAATAAAGAGGAAAAAATAGGAAAAATAAAAAAGCAGAGGTTCTGGAGTTGGGAATAAAAGTTACAAAATTCATTTAAGCTTTGGACTACACAACAGAGTCAACTATTTTTTTTCTTGAGATAAAGAGTCTCACTCGTCACCCTGAGTAGAGCACCATGGCATTATAGCTCACAGCAACCTCAAACTCTTGGGCTTGAGTAATATTCTTGCCTCAGTCTCCCAAGTAACTAGGACTACAGGCACCCGCCACCACATCTGACTAGTTTTTCTATTTTTAGTAGAGACAGGGTCTTGCTTTTACTCAGGCTGGTCTCGACTTCCTAAGCTCAAGCAATCCACCTGCCCCAGCCTTCCAGAGTGCTAGGATTACAGGCATGAACTATAGCACCCGGCCAGAAGAAATAAAAAAAAGCACCTCTACTCATTGGAGGTGTATAATAAAAACATACTCTCATTCATTATCATTAAAAAGATACAGCATGTTAAAAAAAAAAAAATTCAGAAAATCACAAAAATATGCCCTGATAACAAATTAAGAGGGAGAAAAAAGGGAACATACATCTTAATGTCCAATAACAAGAGGAAGATAAAGGTATAACCACATGGCAAGAACATTCTGTTATTTAAACTGCTAGAAACAATTTGTAATTTCATAGCAGAAAACTGCTTTTATAACAAGGTGTTTAGGACCTAAAAATTAATCCAAATGCTGTGGTGGACTTTGATATCCAGGCAAAAATCTGCTTTTAGGCATTGGTCCTTCAAGAGTGAAGACTGGAATGCCTTCCTCGAGGTTATTTCTGTCACTTTACAAAGCCATGCCCAATAATGATCATGTGATGGTAGAGTACCATCATGTTTAATCACCACAATAACAGGAGTCATACAAAAGAAGTATGTCATTCAGATCTATGTTAACATAATACTTAAGAATTCCAGAAGTAAATCGGATTTTTAAAATTTGCTTTTGTGCTAAATTGTAATTCTATTAGTTTTTTAAAAAATACATAATATCAGATGACCAGATTGGTATATCAATGATTTTGAAAGCTTACTGGAGGGCGGCGCCTGTGGCTCAATGAGGAGGGTGCCGGCCCCATATACCGAGGATGGCGTTCAAACCCAGCCCCGGCCAAACTGCAACAAAAAAATAGCTGGGCGTTGTGGCGGACGCCTGTAGTCCCAGCGACTTGGGAGACTGAGGCAGGAGAATCGCCTAAGCCCAGGAGTTGGAGGTTGCTGTGAGCTGTGTGATGCCACGGCACTCCACCGAGGGTGACAAAGTGAGACTCTGTCTCTATTAAAAAAAAAAAAAAAAAAAAAGAAAGAAAAGAAAGCTTACTGGATTCTGAAATTAATAATTCTTGAGTTTTCAAATAGTTAATATTTCTAGATTAATACATATATAACACAAATAATAAGAAAGGCCATAATAGATAATTTGCAAAGTATAGCATGGATTTTAGAGAAAACGTAAGGTACTCCAAAACACCATGGCATAATACAGAGAAATACTACGACAAACAGTTCTAAGAGATCCATGTATTTAAGGCTGTCATTTGAAAGCTATCACAATTTTAAACAACAAATTTGTAAACTGATTTAACAACAACCACAACAAAAAAAAATTTTTTTTTTTTGAGGCAGTGTCTCACTTTGTCACCCTCTGTAGAGTGCTGGGGCATCATAGCTCTTGGGCTCAAGCAATTCTCTTGCCTCAGCCTCCCAAGCAGCTGTGACTACAGGAGCCCGCAACAACGCCTGGCTATTTTTAGAGATGAGGTCTCATTTCACCTCAGGCTGGTCTCAAACCTGTGAGCTCAGAGCAATCCACCTGTCTTGTCCTCCCAGAGTACTAGGATTACAAGTGTGAGCCACCACACCGGGTTAATTTAACAATTTTAATGATGATGATAGGTTGATGAATTTCTCTTTTAAAAATCTAGCTTATTTTCTAAATTCTCTTAGAAAACTCACTGAAGACAAAAAACTGATAGTGCACTTAGCATATAAAACAGGAATAATGAAGAGGTCTTGTTACCACCTCTAAAGTGACAGTTGTTTCACTCAATGACTTTCTCCATAGTTATTAAGTAAAATTATAGAGAAGTATCCTACCACTGAGTTATCCAAGGAGTTATTTTTGACACTGAGTGACTTTACCTACTGCATTCTAGACCTATGTTTCTTACTTATAATCACTCAAATGTTCTGCTTCCTATGCTAAAAAACTTTTAGGTATCTCTTTCATGGACCACTCATTAATTATTTACAGTTTTTTATTCTTATGTGAGATTTTTAAATGTCTGTTCTGATTATGTTTTTTTGTCTGGAAAGTTCTGGCTAAGAACTTTCATAGTTCATACTTCAAAAAATATATATATACCTCTAATTTTTAAGAGAAATCTTTATTTTCACATTTTGTTGTTGATCAAATATAAGAATTACAGATAGTAAGACTGAAGAGAACTTACCACTTCCGTGAATTCATTACTTCCCAAATCCAGTCTTTCTAGCTGGGTCAGTCTATTCATGGTTCTGTTCATAATGGAGTAATAAAGAATTAAGTACACAAAAAATCTCAATTACATGGAAGCTTTCGGATTTCATGGCTAAAATATTCTTAGGCAACATGTAATGAAGCATGGACTTTCACATGTTGACATAATAAAAATGTTAATTTTTTATTTTTTAGAGATAGAGTCTCACTTTGTTGCCCTTGGTAGAGTGCAGTGGCATCACAACTCACAGCAACCTCCAGCTCTTGGGCTTAGGCGATTCTCTTGCCTCAGCCTCCCAAGCAGCTAGGACTACAGGCGTCCACCACAACGCCCAGCTAATTTTTTGTTGGAGTTTGCGTCCTACCCACTGAGCCACAGGCACTGCCCCAATATGCCATTCTTAATTTCTAACTTAACATCAACATGTCTTTGCAAGTATAGGAACTTGAAAAATATACAAACTGGTTTTATAATAAAATATGTTATATTCTTATCTTTCCTTCACAAAGGTACCTTATAAACTAAACTAATTGCTAAGTAATTCAAATATTTATGCTCTTAAGTTGCTATTATTAGAAAAACTGATTACTTAATACATTGAGATATTATCAATTACCCACATAAGAAACTCCACATTGGCAAAATAGTTATTACCATATTACTAGAATATTACATTAATATGTTAATACTTTGTAAATTAACATCATTTCAAATCAACAGACACCCTACATTATGGCACAAAAACACAGACTGGTTCTAGCTTCCCTGGAATTCTAACAAATAAAAATTAGTAAGTAAAACTCAGTTAAAACATTTCTCCAGCTTTTTGGTGAAATAAGAAGAAAACACCATGATTATAATGACATTGTTATTCACTAAATTATAAGGAGCTAGGTTTCCCTCAACCTTTACATTTTAAACATGCCATTCTTTTACCAAACCTGTAATTTAATTCATCTCACAATGTCAATTTTTTTACGAAATTGCTTTAACTTAGATCTATTCACAAGTACTGTAATTCTACTTCCCTCATTCATATCTGCCTTTGTCTAGAAAACCTGTAAGTTCTAGCTTCCTAGTTTATAACAAAGCAAAAGGTGTTTCCAGAATCTTTCTTCAGATATCTAAAATCACATGCTGTAACAGTAAGCTCCTATGTTCAAATAAACGATACTAGGTGAAGATCTGAAAAATGTAAAGAAAAAAATGAAGAAAATGAGGAGGATGGAGGAAGGAACTGAAAAAACAAAACATAATCTTATATTTGTTGATTCAATAGTCATAATGACAAGATGGAAGAAAATTCACAGGCAGCAATGGGGGTGATTTGTAAAAATAAAGCATAATAGCTTTAGAAAAGGTTACAAAAATAAAAGGCAATGCATTGGAAAACTTCGATTACAGGTGATGTTCTAGAAAAATTAACTTTTACCATAATTTTAGGAAAATAAGAATGATACACATATGTTACAAAAAAGAGGAAATATATTGTAAAGTCAAAAAAGTGTCCTCACCTCAACTTTCAACAGTTAATACCAGTAACTTTGGTGCTACTCATGTACTTTAGAAATTTCAGAACAAAATTGCATCCTAGAAGATTCGGCTTCCTACTTCAAGGAGAAAACAGAAAAAATATCCCTCAAATTTCCTCTAGTCTACCTCTAAAATTCATTCATTTAACTCATTTTACCTTCCCCTTTCCTCACAGAAAAGTAAATAATCCTTTACGTTCTCCGTACTGTGCCCTTCAGTATCATCTTATTAAGTTTCACTTAACTGTGACTCTAAAACAATAGCTCCTTCCATTGTGCTAATCACTGATCATAAAAAAAAAAAAGAAAGAAAGAAAAAGAAAATCTAGGCCAGGCGTCCTCAAACTTTTTAAACAGGAGGCCAATTCACTGTCCCTCAGACCGATGGAGGGTCGGACTATAGTTTAAAAAAAACACTATGAACAAATTCCTATGCACACTGCACATATCTTATTTTGAAGTAAAAAACAAAACAGAAACAAATACAATTCACACCAACGTATATGGCCCGCGGGTCGTAGTTTGAGGGACCCCTGACTAGGCAGTGCCCCTAGCTCAATGGGTAGGGCGTTGGCCACATACAAGGCTGGCTGGTTCAAACCCAGCCTGGGCCTGCTAACCAACAATGACAACAACAAAAAAATAGCCAGGCGTTGCGGTAGGTGCTTATAGTCCCAGCTATTTGGGAGGCTAAGGCAAGAGAATTTCTTGAGCCCAAGAGTTTGAGGTCGCTGTGAGCTGTGATGCCAAAGCACTACTACCCAGGGCAACAGCTTGAGACTCTGTCTCCAAAAAAAAAAACTCTACTCACATATCCTGAATGCACACAGCCTTGTAATATTTAACTATAGCCTCTTATAGTTTGTGAGGCCTCAAAAGTTAAAACCACATCTTAAAAAGAAAGGAGGAAAGAATTTTATCAGCCAATTCATTGACAGACCTAATTTAAAACTCTAAAAGGCACTAAAATCTTTGAATTGTCTATAATACCAGATGCAATCATAGACATAGTTATTACAGTAAACAATTGGCATTTTGGTTCAAATCTCATAGAAACCAGTCAAGTTTTGAGCTAAGGAATTATCAATGCACATATTAGATATGCAAAATATAGAGACCTTTTTGAATTTTAATATGGATCATTAATTTCTATTTTAATTTATACTCACAACCAACAGTGTATGCTTCATTCATTCATGCACTGAACATGAGTTAATTACTCAGCTAAAACATACTGTCTTTTGGGTATAAAAACTAGACATGGTCTCTGCCTTCAAAGATTTAATATCATGGTGGGGGTCGTGTGTACATTTGTGCATATGCATATGTTGGTCAGGGAAGAGAATGACATATATATATACACATTAAAATTATGTGGCAAATATCATAAGGGATGTAAATATGATGTCATGGAAGATGAGTAAACAAAAACAACTAACTATTCCTTGGGTTTTTCTCCTCAAGTGCTGATGTAATTTCAACAAGAGTTGGCTAATCACAGACTGTAGTTTGCCAGCCCCTAACCTGTAAAACATACATTGATGCATTCAAGTTATTTTAAGATATCTTCAATATATGGCTACCAGCTACAGTACACTTTGAGTTTGTAGAGCTGTTTCTTTTATAATTAAATGGATTGTCACCTCTTCTTGGTATTAGCTTACCAGTAGAGGACCAGTCATCCCATTTCTAGTTTGTAATACACTAAAGACTGTATTTCAGAGATCTATGAAATCATTATCAACGCAGTAGTACCAAGTTAAACACCAATAACAGATGCATACAGTTTTATATTTAACATCACTAATTCAAATAAGATGATCACAAATGCTGGGTTTTACAAATAACTGACACATTTTAAATAATAAAAATTTAACATTCTTAAAGAATTCAAGGTTTAAAAATTCTAAATTGAATTTTTTAATAATAGCACCTTTACTTACTTAGGCAACATTTTCAACTGGTTTTCTCTAAGTTCTAATATCTGGAGTTTAGTTAATCTGCAAAACAAATAACACACATCTATAACAAAGATAAGAAATTTAATTAACAAATTAATTTCATGTTCTAAAGTTTTAAAACAACCAATATAATTGTGTAATTACTACGTGCAGGGTAACACATTAAAAATTACACTGAAAAAAAAAAATAAAATGAGGCTCAGTACTCGTACACAATGGTTACAGCGCCAGCCTCATGCACCGAGGATGGTGGGTTCGAGCCTGGCCTGGGCCACCTGAACAATGGTAACAACTATAACAAAAAATAGCCATGTGTTGTGGCGGGCACCTGTAGTCCCAGTTACTTGGGAGGCTGAGGCAAGAGAATCACCTAAGCCCAAGAGTTTGAGGTTGCTGTGAGCTGTGATGCTACAGCACTCTACCAAGGGCAACACAGTGAGATTCTGTCTCCAAAAAAAGAATAAATAAACAAAAATAAAATAAAATAAAATGCAAAGGAAGAAAAGACTTTGGTACTTCTTTGATGGACATTCCATTAAAAATAGAGGGAAAATGTGCAAATTAAGTGATGCAGATGCCATACACAGAAGAATAATGTGACAAGTGCACTAATTATTTTCAGACAAAAATGACTACAGGCTCAGCGCCTATGGGTCAAGCGGCTAAGGCGCCAGCCACAGACACCTGAGCAGGCGGGTTCGATTCCGGCCTAGGCCGCCAAACAACAACGGCTACAACCAAAAAAAAAAAAATGATGGCCAGGTGTGGTGGCTCACACCTGTATTCCCAGCACTGTGGGAGGCCTAGGGGGGTGGATTTCCTGAGCTCGGAGGGTTCGAGACCAGCATAAGCCTGAGTGAGCCAGAGTAAAAGACCCTGTCTCTACCAAAAGAAAAGAAGATGCCAGGCGTTGTGGTGGGTGCCTGTAATCCCAGCTACTTGGGAGGCAACAGGCAAGAGAATTGCTAAAGGAAGAAAGGGAGGGAGGCGGGAAAAAGAAAGACTACAAAGTTAACATTTAGTTGGCTAAAACTTTCTTTAGTAATTAATTTCAATTCAATAATTACTTGATACCTACTATTTACTCACCTGTTTGTTTAAAAAATTACTCAAGGACTTGAGGGGTAATGGAGAAATAATGAGGTAGACCCTAGAAACAGATTCTCTTTTCTCAAGAATTTTGATTCCAAGGGCCAGAGCAGTGGCTCATATCTACAATCCCAGCACTCTGAGAGGCAAAGGAGCAAGGATTGATTAAGGACAGGAGTTTTAAAAAAAGCCTGGACAACACAGCAATACTCCATTTCTACAAAAAACAAGAAAAATTAGCCAGGCTTGGTGGCACATGCCCAAGCTACTCAACTACTGAGTCCCAGCTACTCAGAAGAAGGGAAGAGTATCACTTAATCCAGGAGTTCAAAGCTGCAGTTAGTTATGATTGTACCACTGTACCCCAGCATGGGTAACAGAGTGAGATACTGTCTCTAGAAAACAAAAAAAATTTATGATTCCTATAGGGAAAACAGATCAACCAATTATTAAGTCCTTTAAGAATGTAATGTCAAAAACACAGCATTCAATATCTCAAAAGAACAGAAATATCCCCATTGAAACTTTGTTTTTGCCACCTTAAAAGCCAACTTATTTTTTTCCTTTCCAATTCTCATTGTTGGCCATGTGCACTGGCTCATGCCTATTGCTTCAGCACTTTGCGAGGCTGAGGAGGGAGGATTACTTGAGGTCAGGAATTTGAAACCAACTTGGGCAACACAATGAGATCCATCTCTACAAAAAGTTTTAAACATAACTGAGTATTGTGCTGCATGGCTATATTTCCAGCTCCTTGAGAGGTTAACACAGGAGGATCACATGAGGCAAGGAGTTCAAAGCTGCGATGAACCAGGATTGCACTACTGTACCATAGCAGAATAAGATGCTGTCTCAAAAACAAAAAAACAAAAACAAAAAACAACTCATTGCTTATTGTTTACTTGGAAAAATTATTTCAAAATAAGAAGATTCAAAGAAAACTATAAAAACGACAATGCCTGCATAATGCAAGGGTACTTGTCGGATTTATTAAGTATAGAGTATAAATGTCTTAACACAATAATTAAGTAAACGAGATGAAGTTTATATTAACCAGTGTGATGTAAACGCTCCTAATTCTATATGGAATCAGCACATTGTACCCCATACATACGTTAATGTTTACATGATCTATGCATTTATGATTCAATAAAAAAGTAAATTCAGAAAAAAAAAATAAATCTTCTGTGATTAAAAAAAATAAAAAAACACATTTCTAATTTGAAAAGCAAAAAAACAAAAATGACAATGTCTGGAAAAAACTAACAAAAGAGCTTATTTGAAACAGTAATTAACAGTATTACTCAACTTGCAGTTTTGTAAACTTCACAAGAGCTACTAATAAATGGTTTTCAAAGAAACTATAATTTACCTGCCAAAATTAGCTGGCAAAAACTCAAGGAAAGCATCATTCAGATATAGCTGGGTTAGGTTTAACAGCTGAGAAAATCCATCAGGGAGCCTATATAAAATATATCAGAATTTAAATTAAGTTCATACATAGAATTTTAGTTTCTTAGTAAAATCTAAAAATCTGTATAATTAGATATTTTCTCAAGAGATAATCATCACCTCCTTACTTTTATTAATAATCCTCAAATTAATTTATCTGTCTCAGGTTTATATCTTCATTCCTTTGTTAAAAGTGAGGTAATATTTGTTTTAATAACATAAAATCTATACAAAGTAGTCAACTATGAATGAACTACAATACATAGAAATATATTTAGTACATTAACTATGAAATCTGTAGGCACTTTTGAACGTGCCTTATCTAACATCAATTCTGAGAACTTTTAAACCTTGGCAAAGACATTTTGGGCTGAATAATTCTTTGTTGTCTTGTGCACTGTCAGATATTTAGCTACCTAACTTCTACCAACTAGATACCAGTAACGCACAGACGCACCTACATCCCCTATGAGAACCAAAAATATCTCTAAAAGTTGCCAAATGACCCCTGGGCTACAACAGCCCCCAACTAAAATTACTGGTTTAGATTATTTTCAATATCACCATTTGCTCCCTAAACAATATTAGGATTGTAGAAGTTTAGTGAGCAAGTGAGAAGAAATAATACTAAAAGCTGAATGATATTTTAGACACACGTAACAATCTATCTGTATTAACTTTACTTGTATTTCTTCTTGATAATGAAACAAGTTAAAAATCTAAAACTTGGAGCTTGGTGCCTGTAGCTCAGTGGCTAGGGAGTCAGTCACATACACCGGAGCTGGCAGGTTCGAATCCAGGCCGGGCCTGCCAAACAACAATGACAACTACAACCAAAAAATAAAAATCGCTGGGTGTGGCTCAGCGCCTGTGGCTCAAGCAGCTAAGGCGCCAGTCACATAAACCTGAGCTGGCGGGTTGAATCCAGTCTGGGCCCGCCAAACAACAATGACGCTGCCACCAAAAACTAGCCAGGTGTTGTGGCAGGTGCCTGAAGTCCTTGGGAGGCGGAGGCAGGACAATCGCTTGAGCCCAGGAGCTGGAGGTTGCTGTGAGCAGTGATGCCACAGCACTATACCCTGGGCGACGGCTTGAGGCTCTGTCTCAAAAAGAAAAAAAAAAAAAAAAAAAAAAAATAGCTGGGCGTTGTGGTAGGCACCTGTAGTCACAACTACTTGGGAGGCTGAGGCAAGAGGATCGCTTAAGTCCAAGAGTTCGAGGTTGTTGTGAGCCGTGATACCAAGCACTCTACTGAGGAGGACAAAGTGAAACTCTGTCTCAAAAAAAATAAAATTCTAAAACTTGAGACTAGAGCACTATTTTCAAATGAAGAGAATAGATATTATCTTTACATGTTTGTCCCAGATTTTAACAAGTACAAAATCCTCATGCAGTAAGACATGTCGGACTTTGACTGATGTTATTTATCCTTCACCTCCATTCTTCCATCTTAGCAGTAAGTGAAACAAGTGTCTCAAAAAATTCATCAAGAAATATGGTATTGGCTCGGCACCTGTGGCTCAACGGGCTAAGGCGCCAGCCACGTACACCCGAGTTGGCGGGTTTGAATCCCAGCCCGGGCCCGCCAAACAACAATGATGAATGCAACCAAAAAATGGCCGGGCGTTGTGGCGGGCACCTGTGGTCCCAGCTACTTGGGAGGCAGAGGCAGGAGACTCGCTTGAGCCCAGGAATTGGAGGTTGCTGTGAGCTGTGATGCCACAGCACTCTATCCAGGGTGACAGCTTGAG
>CAUYRH010074196.1:0-11432 GCA_963574655.1 Perodicticus potto
TTGTCTTGTTGGCAGCGTCCTCAGCAGTCATGGAGATGCTGCCCACCCAGGTCCTCTCCTATTCTCATTTTTGCTACTTCTGGGCTGGAAACACACCTGAAGGCACCTTGCTCTTCATACGGGTTTTCACTTTTCATGCCACAATCCCATTTTCTCTCTTATCTACTGCTAGCCTTTCGACGTTCATCTCCTCTGAAACCTCATATTGAAATTTGATCCCGATGTTGGAGGGACGCCTAGTGGGAGGTGTTTGGGCCGGAGGGGCAGATCACTCAAGGTGAGTTCCCACTGTACTAGTTTCTGAGGGAGCTGATTGTCGACCCTCTCTCCCTCCTGCTTCCTCTCTCACCATGCAATTTCCACACATGCTGCCACTCTTTGCCTTTCCCCACGAGGGGAAGCAGCCCGAGGCCCTCACCAAAGGCAGATGCTGGCACCGTGCTTCTTGCACACCTTGCAACACCATAAGTTAAAAAAAACCTCTTTTCTTTATAATTTACCCAGCCTTGGGTGTTCTGTTATAGCAGTACAACGTGGACTAGGGCATATACCAAAATACCTTGTTTTTTTATGTTGGTTTTCATCTTGATTACAGATTACTTTCCATATATATATCGCATTTCTAAGATTTTGCAATGGGGTGGGCAAGTTATGGAATATTCTTAGGAGCCTACCTCTTTATGAATAGGCTTGAAAAACTGTTTTCTTTTAAGTTTTGTGCCCAGAAAGTACAGGAAATAGTGTTGCATTTATTTATTACAAGTCGTTATCTTTATTTTCTATCAGGGTTATATTTCAACTCCTTGAAAGCATATTGCATTATAGAGTTACTCTTGTTAAAAGAGAAATCTTTGAAGAATGCCAAGGGTTATCTTGGCAGGAATCCATAGTAAACAGAGCTCTGGCTCTAAGAGATCACAATATGTAGACTCCTGGATAGATGACCCTAGGAAGAGGAAGCTCAATTCTGCATCTGGTAGCAGTGTGTGTGTGTTTTAAACAGAAAATTTTTACTTGCAACTTTATGTTAATTAGTGAACCTCTGTTGGCCAAGATTTGGAATAAAATTAGGAATAGTAAGTACAGTGTAATGAGAACTTGTATTTAATCCATGAAAAAGATTCTCCTTGGGAGAAACAGATACAATGTAAATTTTGCCTTTATTCCAGAGAATAGAAAATTCAAAATTTAAGATTTTGCTCTATGGTGCATAAAGTTTAGATTTCAAAATCCACTATCCATTCACTGTGGCTAGCAACAATGTACTCTCTTCTCTTGAACTCATTTCTTCTATGTTTATTATTCATTTTTTAAGAGATGAGGATCTTGCTATATTGCTTAGGTTGGCCTTGAACTCCTAGACTCAAGCAATCATTCTGCCTCAGCTTACTTGGCTTCATTTTTATAGTCATTGGATTAGCTAACTTTTGCTTTGCAAGGAACCACCCCAACTATCAAGCCCTTAAAACAATGGCCATTTATTTAGCTCAGGAGTTGACTGTACAGTTCTCCTCTCTGAGTTGGGCTTGGCTGAGCTCAACTGGCCTTACCCAGGCATCTGTAGTTAGCTGGTGATTTTGCTGAGGGCCACCTGGGCTCCTGGCCGAAGTTCCAGGGGTAATTGGTCCATTTGTACCATAGGTCTCATCACCCACCAGGCAAGCCTGACTCCTTCATATAGTGGCTGGGTTCTAACAGCAGCATGATGGAGGGCCCCACTCATGGTCACCTGTGAGGCTGCAGTTAGGCTCACTCCGGTTAATGTACCCTTCTGAAAGCCAGTCACAAAGTGAAGAATACATCCAAGGACTTAGAGAAGGGAAGAATCTATGGCCACTTTATAATTTACTAAATCATATTTAATTAATTTTATTCATGTGGTTTATCCATACACATGAAAAAATATTTTTCTAAAAACTTGAAGGTATTAAGAAAAACATATTGTGAAGAAATTAAAGATCACTTAGCAATTTCTTAGTCTAGGAAAACACGAGATTGGGTAGGAAAGCAAGTGCTAGCCATGGAACACCACTTTGTAGCAATGAGGTTTGGGCAAGTAATTCAGCTTGGGAGTTAGAGGGCTTAATCATTAAAATGAAGAGGTTGTTATCTCTGAGGCCCCTTTTATCATTCTGTTGTTAGCAGAAAGAAATTTGACATAAATGGGTAAAAGAAAACAGCTTTAACTGGAAAAATTTACTAAAAATTAAAACAAAAAAGAAATTCTTTGAACCTCAGATAAGTACAGAAATTTCTAGCCCAAGAATATAAGATTTCAGTATTCCCAGATTTGAACTTTGGACATGCAATACCCAAAAAACTAACTTTCTTCTTTCTTTCTTTCTTTCCTTCCTTCCTTCCTTCCTTCCTTCCTTCCTTCCTTCCTTCCTTCCTTCCTTCCTTCCTTCCTTTCTTTCCTTCTTTCCTTCTTTCCTTCCTTCCTTCCTTCCTTCCTTCCTTCCTTCCTTCCTTCCTTCCTTCCTTCCTTTCTTTCACCACAGTCTCACTCTATAGCCCAGGCTAAGAGTACAGTGGTATCATCACAGCTCACTACAACCCCAAACTCCTAGGCTTCCGCAATCCTCTTACCTCAGCCTCCCAATTACCTGGGTCTACAAGTAATTGCTACTATGCCTACTAATTTTTTCTATTTTTAGTAGAGATAGGGTCTCACTCTTGCTCAGGCTTGTCTGGAACTACTGGCCTCAAGCAAGTTTCCCTCCTTGGCCTCCCAGAGTGCTGGGATTACAGGTGTGAGCCACCATGCTCAGCTGGAACTTTCATCTTTCCCCCAAGCTTCTCTTACTTGTTAGCTTAGTCTGTGACCAGATGCCCAGATTTACTGTGAAGGTGAAACCTACAGATGTGGCCTTTACCTTCTTGTTTAACCAAGTTTCCCCCACCCCGTTAAACAACTCTGATCTTACTGAGGCAGTGGGTCTTACGCCTTCCTTTTGTTCCTAGTAGTTAATGTCAGTGATTAGTAAACATTAGTTGAATGAGTCGAATAAAATTGAGCTAATTTTCCATGTTGAGAAGCACAAAATATGTTTCTTTGAGAACTTTGAGAGCATATTTGTCAGAAACTGTCAACAGTGGCGGCTGCACCTGTAGCCACAGTTAGAGGCTTTCTACCTTCAGCACAGTGGTTTGCTTGGCGTGGACCACTAGGAGGGCAGAGCAGGGTGCTCTGTAAGGTGGAGAGAAGTCTGCCATTTTCTAGGTTGCAGATCACAGGTCCCGTTCTGTTTGAAAGAGAAGGCAGCCAGGAAATGACAGTTCACCCACCTCCTGGGCATCAGCGATCTGGAGCATTCAAGGTGCTTGAACCACAGCGCTCTAAGGTAGAGCTGAGTGCTGGCCCTGTCTTCCCCAGCAGCAGGGGCAAGTCCATCCATGCAGGGCCACCTTTGCCCTCCCTTTGCTGTGTCAGCCCATCTCCCACAAACAGAGCGAGCTCTGGGAGGGAAACAGCTCCCTTGCTCCCTCAAGTGCACCCCAGAAAACCCACACTTGGATCATGGCAGGTGGTCAAATATATATACATACATACATAAAAATATGGTATTTTTTAACCACTGACTTTCCGTTCAGGATCTGTCATTATTCTGTCCTGGGTTTTGGCTGAGATTATCTCTGAAGATAACAGATGGAAAGAACCAATCCATACTGAACTATGAGATTTCTTCTATTTTCCTTAAATAAGCAGCAATAACAACAACAGAACATATTAAATAGTACATTAAAAAGTCCTTGCCATTTTCATTGACTCACAATACAACTGCTAACTTTAGTGCAAGACGTTTTATTGATTAACCCAGTGAAGTAGGTACTAGGAATCAGCCTTTTGGGAAAAAAAAATCTGATTAAAAAAAGTTATACCAGCTATTCATATCCATTTCAAACCTCAGAGTGTGATGAGAAATAAAAAATTGAGGTCCTAAACTTCTGATTAAAATTGATTTGGGGGTGGCCTTACCCCCAACCAAGGAATTGCAGTACAAGTCCTCGTTGTCTGTCTGTCACGGTTATTCCTCGATTAATTCATTAACCCTTAATTGTTCCACATAACACTCCTGTGACAGAGGAGACCTGATGGGGTTTCTGCCATCTTAATGAGGGGGAACAGAAAGCAATGGGATGTGAAATGGTCTCCGAGCCACAGGAGTCCAGACTAGAATATGGGACAGAGCTCAGGAAGAGGGAAGCTGCCGCTTCTGTGCAAAGAGGCTTCTCACAAATGAGCACATGGCGGCTCCCTGCTCTCTGTCAAAGTCGGCCTTTTGAACTTAACCGCAGGACGGAGGTAGACTCTGCACCCCACCTCTCCAGGTTTTCAAGATAAGCAGCTGCAATGCCATGTTGTACCTGGATTTGCAAATCTTGAATATTTACAAAGTACAAAAGAAGAGAAAACCATGGTTATACATAAACATACAAGGATCCTTATCTGCTCATGACTGGCTGCATCTGAACTGGTCCTTTCCCTGCCTTCTAAAGGGATCCAAACTCTAAGTTGGGAACGTAATTTCAAGATATGGTTCAGGTGATACATCGTGGGTGCTCAACCACCTTCTCAAATATTCTTTCTCAATATTTTAAAACAGTTCTCCCAGTCTTGAACGAAGTGAATGTTTTGGTGGCCGTAATACCATTTCCGGGTGTGAAAGCTCCTTATTCCGACGAAGAAGACAAGAGAAAATACAATCAGCGAGAATTCTGAAGGCTGGAAGGAGGAGACGCACTTAATAAGTTGGCAGATAGACCGTGAAATCCCATCCAAAGAGCCGGGGCAACACGGCTCTGCATTAGCCTCATTCAAATTCAGGAGAGAATAAATCGGCAGCCTTGGAAGAAGCCTCAGAGCAAGTCTGGACATGACAAGCCCAGAAAGACTGAACGCCTGAATTCAGCTTTGTGTGGCAGTGCTGCTGAAATCTGGTTTATTCACTTTTGAACCATTTGGAAGGGAAAAAAGAAAGAAAAATATAGTATAAGCAGATATTTCCTTCCCCGTGTTATTTTAATAAGCACACTGGGCAACTGGGTGCAGCGCTCCCCTCGGTCCACACAAGCCATCATTGTACTGCAGCTGGAGGACTGCCGGGGAACAGACACGTGGCAGGTTGTCTCAGCGCACAGCACTGCACGGACATTCAGGGTTTGGACCTTGAGACCTTCCCCTTTACATGAATGTTACCAGGGAAAAGGAACCACCTAGCCCTGGCTTAGAAGGATGAAGTTCAAGTCCCGGGATATTGGTCGAAGAATCCAACCATCCTCCCAGCTGTTATGGACTGAAGCATGTCTTCCCTAAAATTCATATAGTGAAGCCCTAACCCCCTCTACCTCAGCATGTGACTGTATTTGGAGAGAGGGCCTACATTTAAGGAGGGAACGAAGTTAAAATGAGGCTATTAGTGTAGGCCCAGTCCAACCTGACTGGTGTTCCCATAAGGAAAGGCAATTCAGACACACACAGGGAGCCCAGGGCTGTGCGGACGCAGAGGAAAGGCCGTCTGAGGACACAGTGGGGAGAGGACCATCTGGACGCCAAGACAAACCAGCCAACACCTACATCTGGGACTTCCCACCTCCAGAACTGGGAGAAAGTAGATAGCTGTTGTTTGAGCCTGCCTCCCATCCCCCACCCCTGCCTCTGGAGTTTTGTAAAGACACCAAAGAACCAGCAGCCCAGCTCTGATCCTGCCTGCTGTCAGCACTCATCTAGAACTGTGCCCACTGCCTGCCTGCTGGCATGCAACAGGAGCTCAATAATACTTGCTGAGGGAATGAATGGACCTTCCTCTCCCTCATAGTTTCCTTATTTTCTAAAATCGGCCTCGTTAGAGCACTGCCAGCACAGGACTGTCCTCCCCACCTCTGGAGTCCCAGCAAACGCGCTGGGCTCAAAGCAGGCAGGGCCTGCGCCTAGGCGGTGGTTTGGAGAGCGGTGGCGAGAAAGGCCAGGTTTCCTCAACCATGCTTTAAGTGTGTTAAGGGGTAGAACTTTGCAGATTTTTGTCTTAGCAACTCTTGCACTATGGACTAGATATTTCACTTCTCCCTGTTCAAAAATTTCCTTAGCTTCTTTCAGTTACCCTTAGCTATTCCTGCTCCCTCAGGAGTAAACTTCCATGGTAAAAGCCCCCAAGAAAAGTGCACAGAGATAAGTTTTGTGCCCTCCATATTTCATGACTACGGAGCCAGCCTGCCGCACACTCCATTAATCTCTCCAACCAGCCTCAGAGTTCTGCACTGAAAGTGTTTTCAATTTTAACCTGTCTGCATTCCATGAGGCTTTATTTATGAAATTGGACACTGTGCTGGAGGGCCCCATGGCCGTTTGGTGTCCCTTGTGTCATTTCCACTTCATCACTGCATCTATTATTAATTTGAGGATTAAATATGCATTTGCCCATATCCGACCTCCCTTCAGGTCAGGGGAGAACTGGCCTGGTATCTCCCATGCTTCCTGCAACCTGTACCCACATGTGAACAGAGGGTGGGGCAGAAGGGACTGTCGGGACGGAGCAGCTGGCCACACATCCATCTGCCCTGTTCTTTATTTTCTCGCCTTGATTATTTTTTCTGTGCCGTGTACTGTAGCACGTCAAAACCGATGAGTATGCCATGAAAAGGCAGGCAGAGAAGGAGGAGGTTTTAAATTTTTAATTTTCAAATGCTGTGCGCCACCAGAAATAGCAAACAGAGCAGGTTCAGCAGTCAGGAGGGCGGGGATGCACCTCACGAAGGATGCACAAGCTCGCAGCAGCCGCCCTAAGAAGGAGGGTTAGGACAGATGCCAAAGAAGGAAGAGGAATCCAGGCACTTTCCCAGCCAACTGTCAGCGCTGAAAGCAAATAGTGCCAGCCCAGGGAGCTGCCGATGAGGGAGCAGAGAAAAGGGGCGATGAAAGAGCAAAAGAGGAAGAAATCTAGAAAGTGTGGCTGCAGCACCAGCCTCCCAGCTTCTCCGTCTTCCATAAAGAATGCTCTGCCCAGGAGAGACACACAGGTGGTGGTCAGCTCCAGCACACAGGACTAACTTGCCCCAGGCCCCCTTGCCTCACCCCCAACCCCTGCAACTAGAATTTCCTGCAGTGGCCTAAAGTCAAAGAATTTTTCTTCCAGTCTTTTTCAAAGGAATTGTAATAGACTCTTAAGACCAAAAGATATTAGAGCTGAAGGTGAGTTTGGGAATTTTCTTGTTGAGTCTAAATCACACACTTTACAGTGTTCATCAGTGTACAGGGACGTAAGGAGAGGTGATCACCTTCTACATGCCAGCCACGACTTGCCGTTTTTGTTTGTTTTCTAGTAAAACTTATTGGTGAAGTATAAATACTCAGGTAAAATGCACAAATCATCAGTGTACAGCTCAGTGTGTGTTTCACAGAGTGAATACATCAAACCCATGCGATCAGAACCCAGTACCCCGGAAACTCTGCCTGTGCCTCTTTTTTCTTCCTGGCAAAGGTAACCCCTTTCCTGACTTCTAATAGGATAGATCAGTTTCACTTGTTTTTGAAATGTGAAACCATACATCCATACAGCCATGAAACCATGCGGTAAGATCTGCTCTTAAATATTCAGCTTCTTTTAGTCAATATTACATGTATGTTTGTAAGATTCCTCTATGTTGTTTGTATGTAGGAATAGCTTGTTCACTTTATTGTCCTATAATATTCTATTATTTGTTTATTCTATATTTTATTTATTGTCTGTCATCCTGTAGATGGACATATGGAAAGCTTCCAGTTTGGGGCTGCTCTGAACCACCTAGGACAAGCTCTCTGTTGTTTTCGCATGTACTATGCATTTCTGGTGAGTCTGTAACTTGAAGAGGAGTTTCTGGGTCATAAAATATGCCCACATTCAGCTTTAGCAGATAAATTCAAACAGTTTTACACAGCGATTGTATAAATCTACATTTCTATCACCGAATTGTCTTTTTCCCTTCAGCCATTCTGGAAGATGAGTTATGTTAACAGCTTGCTTTTGAGATCTAAAGAAATGAGCACTTTTTTTTTCAGTGGAATCGTTCAGTGAGCTGGTTGGCATATGCTCCTCTTGTTTCTGATGCCTGTACCAGCAGAGCAACCTAAGGACTCTCTCAACCTGGAAATACGTAATGCCTAGAGTGGAATGATATGAAAAAGTAGGTAGCAAGCACTCTGACCTCAAAGAGCTCGCACTTGACTTGGAAAGACAAGAACTCTACAAATGACACTAGCAGGCCACAGTGAAGTACTGAAGTGTTGGGAAGAATATTAAACATTTGTTTAATGTTTGTTCAATGTTGGTACTAACGGTTAAACACATACAGTAGACACAGTCCCTGAGTACAGCTAAGGGTGAGATGGCAGAACAGAGGTGCTGGGGAAAAGCTTCAGGAAGGAAATGGGTCTTTGCTGAGCCTTTAGTGGTAAGATGTTTGCAGGTAGAGAAAACTAGAAGGACATTTCATGACATTTTTTGTCATGCACATTTATATGTATGTAACATGGGGCAAATACTATAATATTGGCAATGATCTAAATTGCTGGCTCTGTCGCTTGGGTTCAGAAACACAAAGACCAGATCATGGAATGTTTCAGAGTTAGTGCCACTCCTTGAAGTCAAATTGCCCTCTTATCTCATGTAGTACCTGTGACTTCAGTCATTTAGAACAAAAGAGTGATGTATGCTTTGAAATTAGAATCTTAAAATATGATGTATATGCTGCCAATTGTTAAGAGTGGAGAAATGGATTCAACAAAGTCTAATTTACTTCTCTGATTATAAAATATGAAGCAAATCTGTCATTTCTTATGGGCACTTAAAAAGAAGGAATGTGACCATAGTTGTATATCACCAGAAAGGTCTTTATGATCTATTAAACTTACTGAGTACATTTAAAAAAAAAAAAAAAAAAAAGAACTCTTAAGTCAGAAACTTTACAGAGAGAGTTTTCACTTCTAAATGTTAACTTTTACACTTTTTTTCTTTAGAAAACAAAACTTTAGGCAACATCTGCCAAGAAACTACATTTCTCAGCCTACACCGTGACTTAGCCCCAGCCCAGGTAACTGAGTTCTGCCTAACATAATGCAGATGGAAGTGCGGTTTTGAAGTCTACCTGGAAGAATGCGGGCGAGGCCATTCTCCTTGCTTCCTGCTGCCTGCAGTGCGGCTGGAACTCCAGTGGCCCTCTTGGACTGTGTGGCAATTTCTTGTATGAAAAAAGAAAAATATAGCAAGAAAATGGAGCAGAAAAATTGAAGGAATCTTGGTCCAGGAAGACTCCTTGGAGCTGCCTTGGACAGTTGATCTTCTGTTTTCTTTATATAATAAACCTTTGTGAGTTTCATTCGTATCAAGTGAATCTCTGCTCTTAGCAGTTAAACACATGTCCCCATTGCTGCAAATGGATAAAAATATATAATCCATACTTTCCTGACCTATACATTAAGGCCAATTGGGGGATTTTGTGATGTTTCCCTCTCCTCAGAACTCCTAGTGGGGAGGGCTCTGTGATCAGCTTCCTGTACTCTTGTGAAGGTCACCATCAGGCCTCTCCTGTTCGTCCCCTCTTCCCTTAGTTCTGGGTTGATCTCAACACTGCAGGGAAAATAAGAAGCACATATCTTCACTTGAGAATTTCAGATTCAGTTATGACCTATTTGTCAGAGACTTTCAGGGCACAAAAGGCTGGAGGCACCTTGAAGAGAGTCGTGGCTGACACCCCCCCCCACCCAAGAAGTGTGAAAAAGCCATTTCTTTAGAAAGCCCATGTAGCGGATTGTGTTTTCCAAAGGTGGCTATGAGGAAATCTTTGGTCCCATATGAACTCCCATAAGTTTTCTACTTCCCTCATCAACAGGGGAGTCGATGTCTCCTCCCTTTGAACATGGGCGGGTCCTTGTGCCTGTCTCAATGACTAGAGGACTGCAGAAGAGATAGTGTAAGACTTTTAGACTGGGCCATAAAAGGCATTTGAGTTCTGCCTAGCTCTGTCTCCAGGGACATATGTGTTTCTAGTTCTGAGCTGCCATGTACAAAGTCTGCTGTCATAAAGCCACCATGCTGGGAACGCCATACAGAAGTAAAGGCAGACCCCCATGGAACCCAGATCCTAAGTCTTGCCAGCACTGAGGCCAAACATAAAAGTGACAAAGTCTTCAAGACGACCCAACCCCGGCTGCTGCCTGACATGGAAGACCCTGAGCCTTAAGAACCACCTTGCTGAGCCCAGTCAAACCTCCTATCTGTGAAAGATAATAATAAAATGATTGTTGTATAAAAATACAACTTAAAATGCTCACTGATTTTTAAGACGATTTGTTCATGGCAACGGAAACAGGTTGGCCCAATAGTCTGAATGCCAGGTTCTAAGATGTCCTTCATTCTGCCTACATCCCATGATTAGATACCTTCAGAAGTGTCTCTGGTCCTTCTCATTTTACCTGAACTCTGACAGAGATTCACTGCCCTGAGATAGCCTGAATGGGTTTTAATCTGCTCTAAAAGTGGAAATTCTGTGTCCTCAGGGCTTACAACTCTTGGTCTTAGCTCAGAGTTGTGGACCCACTCAGAGCAAGCCAGATTCTTCCTCTGCTACAACCTCTAAACTACTTAAAGAATCTTTCTTGCTTTTTGTGAGTTTTTGCTCTCAGAATACAAAGTATTGCTTTTCAAAAATATATGTCATCAATGCCTTCCCAACCCCCCCTGAAGAACTAGGAGTGAGAGGCTATGAAGCCAAAACTTTCCTGCAGAGAAATCTTTAGTGGGATCTAGTGTAATATAAGGTGAAAAGGAAGTTTACTCATTGCTCCCTGAATATGACGTATAAATGCCTTATTTGTTTCTATTCATCCTCAGGGCTCCTTTGTGATTTTCTTCAAGCATTCAGGCTCAAACTCCTTCTTTATGTATACATATATAATTTTATACTTCCGGATCTAATGGTCAATGAGCAGGAGTGTTATTATCCATACGTATCCATCCAACTCTATGATTATAAAAGATCAAATACTCTGCTTAAAGGGCCCCATTACTATCAGGACAGAACTGAAGCTTTGCTACTGGGATTTATGCTATGTGAGAGTTGGAAGGAGCCTTGAATAGATCATTACCGATAAAGGCACCAAGGCCCAAAGAGGGTGTAAAATAATTTATTATTTTTAACTTTAAACAAATTTTTATTACACAAAGGTTGTCATATAACTGGATATTTCTCTACTTTGTGCACAATTATTCTTACTCTCTACAGAAAGGCTGCTTCATAACTTTTCATCTGATGATGGTAAGCACTAAAATTCTGATTTTAACAGAATAGTAGTAAAAATGCCTCAGTGATTTAAGTTGAAAGCAGTACACTGGTACATGGCTCTTGCACCCAGTATCAGGAATGTACAAATGTCATTTTATCCAAAAATACAAAATAAA
>CAUYRH010074199.1:0-14684 GCA_963574655.1 Perodicticus potto
ACATTTCTTTTAGTCTTAACCATCATTGGAGAATCTTTTAAGATAAATTTCTCCAAATTTCTCTTTATATGCCTGAAGTCCCCATGAGCTTAAGACACATTTTATTGTTTTCCTCTCTTCTTGGGAAAAAGATACAAATAACCAATTGTTACTGTTAACTAGTATTCTCAACTAAGGCACACCAAAATGTTTATACAACTTTCTCAGAAGCATTATTACAACAAATGGAACATACAATACTTACAAGTATTTTGTGGGAAATCTTTGTTTAAAAACTGATCCAGCTTTCTGCTACCATGGTAATACTAAAGAAGAGAGAGATCAATACCTGCCTATTTAACCTCCCACAAATGAGGCATTGGGTGTCATCATTGGCCTAGGGAAGATAATAAGGGAGGCTCAGATCCACGGTTGCTACCAAGATTCTCTTTTGGGAACCTCCAAATCCCCTGGCATGCTTCTTTTTAACAAAAGCATCTGTTAACAATTTAACAGAAACATCTGATGAAGACAGTAGCACTTCATTACTTAATGAGGGCCTAGATATTTTAAAGATCTTAAACATTCCTCTTTCCTGGCTCTCCTGACCATTTCTCGCTTCAAAAGAAATTCATTTTCTAAGGAAGAATAAGTATGTCCTCTAGCTCTTATTTGGAGGAAGAGGCAAAGAAAGAAACCAAAATCAAATGTAATCTGACAGTGCTGCTATTCTAGTGCTGGCATTTCTCTTACAGGACACATTTTCCTCAAGCAAACTGGATACAATATGGTGCATTACATAGGAAACACATTTCACATTATACTGACTGCCGAAGGCAGTACTGAGAGCAGGAACTAACATCACATCATGAGGGGAATAAAAAAAAAAACCCTAAATGGCTTTGTGACTTAGCATAAAAAAATAGGTCTGTCAATTAAGGGATTTTGCATCTGTAAGCATCAGAAAGAGGCCCAGGCTAACTTAAACAATAACAACAAAGGATTTATTAGGAGGCTATTATGGCCATCACAGACTTGAAGTGATGGCTGAAGAGTAAGAGTTCCTTGCATAATTTCTCTCTAGATGAAAGAAAGAGAGAAATTATGCAAAGCCTATTCCCCTCCCACCAACTCTAGTGACTGCTCACTCCAATCACTATGGGTGGGGCCAGGTAGGCTGAGGTAGTTTCACAGGCCCACCCTGCATCATGGGCTTTCTATCTTAAGGGTAGGTATGTTACCAGTAAAGGGTCAGAGGAGGTGCTGGCAGACAAAAGTAATTGCCTCCCACTACAAGGCTGACAGCTGAGGTCATCTGCTTGCTGATGGAAATAATACAAGAGAAAAGAAAAAAAGGTCTGATAAAGAAGTCCTAGACTAAAGACAATGCTGAGAAATACAGGAAAAGGCTTTACTTAAGTACATGCCATACTCAAAAGCTAGATTTTCTCAGGATATTTGTTTGGTATAGCTACACATTTTTTTCCATTAAATCATTCCCTGAGAATTGGAACTAGACAAAGATTCCCACCTTCACCACTTCTGTTCAACATAGTTTGTGCTAGCCAGAGCAATCAGGCATAAGAAGGAAATGAAGGGTATCAAAACCGGAAGAGAGGAAATCAAACTATCTCTGCTAATGACAAGATCTTATACCTAGAACATCCTAAAGATTTCTCCAAAAGACTCCTAGATTTGATAAATGAATATAGTAAACTCTCTGGTAACAAGATCAATGTATATAAATAAGTAGCATTTCAGTACTCCAATAACGACTAAGTGAGAATCAAATCAAGAATTCAATCCCATTTACAAAAGCTGTAAAAACAAAAACCCCTTGCCCCCCATAAAAGAAAAACCCTAGGAATATACTAACCCAAGAAAGTGAAAGACCTCGATAAAGAGAACTACAAATCTCATGCTTATGGATAGGAAGAACAAATATTATTAAAATGGTGATATTGTCCAATTAATCTACAGATTTTGTGCAATTTTTTCAAAATAATAATGCTGTTTTTTATAGAATTAGAAAAAAATCTTAAAATTTGCATTAGAAACAAAAAAGAGCCTGAACAGCCAAAGCAATCCTAAACAAAAGAACAAATCTGGAGATATCACATTATCTGACTTCAAATTAAATGACAAGGCTATAGAAAACAAAACAGTATGGTACTGATATAAACGTAGACACACAGATCAATGGAACAAAATAGAGAACTCAGAAATAAATCCATGTATCTACAGCCAACTGATCTTCAACAAAGCAGACAAAAACATACACTGGGGAAAGCCTACCCTATTCAATAAATCGTGCTAGGAAAATTGGATAGCTATATTCAGAAGAATGAAATTACATCCCTATCTGTCATCATATGTAAAAATTAACTCAAGATGGATAAAAGGCTTAAATATAAGATCAAAAACCACAAAAATTCTGGAAGAATACCTAGGAAAAAACTCTTCTGCTTATTGGTCTATGCAAACAATTTATGTCTAATTTATGTCCAAAGGCAAGTGTAACAGAAACATAAATAAATGGTACAGCATACTTAATTAAACTAAACAGTTTCTGCAGAGCAAAAGAAATAAATCAACAGGGTAAATAGCTAACCTACAGAATGGGAGAAGATATTTGCAAACTATGCATCTGAATTTATAAGGAATTCAAATAAATCAGCAAGAAATGCCCCCCCAATAGCCCTATTAAAAAGTGGGCAAATGATATAAACAGTCATTTTCTCAGAAGAAGGTATGGAAATGGCTAAGACATATACAAAAAATGCTCAATGTCATTAACCATCAGGAGATGCAAATTAAAACCACAATTAGATACTACTTTACCCCATTCAGACAATTATTAAAAAGTCAAAAAACAATAGATGTTGTTGCAACATATGTGGTTAAAAGGGAATAATTAAATACTGTTGATGAGCTTTAGATTAATACAACCTTAATTAAAAATAGTATGGAGATTCCTGAAAGAACTAAAAGCAGACGTACCATTCAATCCAGCAATCCCACTTTAGGTTTCTACCCAAAGGAAAAGAGATCATATCACAAAGACTTCTGCACTCATTCTAGAAAAAGTGCTTTTAAAGGTGGACTAGGTGCTGATATTGACAAATAGCTTCCCAAGGGGAGTACTTCAAAGGTGATCATAGTGATATTTAGCAGTAAGATCATAGTAATATTCAGCAATAATATCAAAGGTGATCATAGTGATATTCAGTGATATAGCACTTTTTCTTGGATGAGTTCATGAACTTAATTGTTTGACTTTGTATGTTTATTACAGCACAATCCACAATTGCAAAGGTATGGAATCAACCAAAATGCCCATTAACTGATGTGGGGATAAACTAAGTGTGGTAGACATACACCATGCAATACTACTCAGCCATAAAAAGAATAAAATAATGTATTTTGTAGCAATTTGGATGGATCTAGAGGCCATTACTGAAAATGAAATAACTCAGAAATAGAAAACTGAATACTATATGTTCTTGCTTATAAGAGGGAGCTAAGCTATAGGTATGTGTGGTCATCCAGAGTAGTATAATGGACATTGGAGATTCAGAAGGGGGGTAGAGTGAATGGGGTTGAGGGATGAAAAATTATCTATTGGGTACCATGTACACTATTTAGGTGATGTGCACTAAGAGCCCAGGCTATACAATATGTCCATGTAACAAAAAGCCTCTTATACCCCCTATATGCATTGAATATTTTTGCTATTGTGAGTCTTCTCATTCTTCCTGTTGAATGAACTGTTTTCATAACATAGTTCTCAATAATATGAGGCTTCTTAGTGCTATGGTCTTAATGTTTGTGTTGCCTGCAAAATTACTATGTTGTGAGCCTAACCTCCAAGATGATGTTGTTTAAAGGTGGGAGCTTCGGGAAGGATTCAGCCATAATGACAGGGCTGTTGTGATTCGGATTATATTACTTACAAAAGAGACTATACAGAGTATCTAACCTTTATAACTGTGTGAGGTCAAAAGTGAAGGCCAGAAAATGTGAACCAGAAAATTGGCCCTCACCAGACACTAAATCTGGCAGCACCTTGATCTTGAACTTCCCAGCCTTTGGAACCATGAGTAACAAATTTTTGCTGTTTACAAGCCTCCTTGTCGACGATATTTTCTTATGGCAGTCAGAATAGACTGAGACACTTAGGAATGTTAACTCTTAGAGTTGAACAGATAAATGTGTTGAATAAAAGTTTTGCAAACGTGTACATAAATGAGACTGGACTATGATTTTTCTATACTGTATTATCCTATGGTAGCTTCCAGTATTCTCATTCCTTCAATAAATCTTTCAATAAATTGCTTCTTTATGTGACAGGCTTTAAGCTATTGTACTAGAGATAAAGAGATGTTCGTGGTAGACATAGTCTCTGTCCTTGTGGTGCTTAGGATTTAGCAGGGAAGACAGTTGATAACAACAGAGGGTAGCAAGGTTTTAATTATTATTACTACTATTAGTTTATTGTGGTAAGAACACTCAACATGAGATCTATTCTTTCAACCTATTTTTAAATGTATAAACATTATTGTTGACTATAGGTACAATGTTACACCAACAATCTTTAGAGCTTATTCATCTTGCTTGACTGGAACTTTATGTCCATTGAATAATAACTTCCCACTTCCCTCCCTTCAGCCTCTGGTAAACACTATTCCACCCTTTGAGCCTATGAATTTGACTATGTTCCTTGTAGCACTATTCACAATACCAAGATGTAGAAACAACATAAATGTCTATTGACAGATGAATGGATAAAGAAATTGTACACACATACAATGAAATACCATGCAACTTTAAAAAGAAGAAAATTCTGCCATTCGCAATGAGACGGATGAAACTTGAAGACATTAACGCTAAGTGAAATAAGTCAGTACCAAAGAAACAAATAGTGCATGATTCTACTTACCTGAGCCATGTAATGTGTTTTTTCACAAGGGAAATACAGGGTGATAGATATAGAGAGATATAGATAATTATACCTGCCTCATAGGGTTGTTATATAAGGAATAACAAATAAAATGCCTTAATATGAGCAGAAAATCTCATTTATGTACACGTTTGCAAAACTTTTATTCAACACATTTATCTGTTCAACTCTAAGAGTTACATTCCTAAATGTCTCAGTCTATTCTGACTGCCATAAGAAAATATCATCGACAAGGAGGCTTGTAAACAGCAAAAATTTGTTACTCACGGTTCCAAAGGCTGGGAAGTTCAAGATCAATAGTAGACACTTAAAATATTACTATTTTTGACAACTTTTCAAGTTCCTGAGCCAATTTTGGTAATATCTATTTTTTGAGACTATTTTCTACTCTATCACTATATTAACATAAAATTGTACAGAGTATTATCTTCTAATTTAAAAAGCGTTACATCTGTGGTTATCTCTATCTTTTTTTCTAAGTATTTGTTTTCTCTTTTTTAGATTTAGGAGAGGACGTTGGTAAATTATAATAATTTTTGAAGTATTATTTTATACTTGAATGTACATATTTACTGATTTTACATTTTTGGTTTTTAAGTTATCTGTTATCCTCATAATCCTTTTTATCAATTTTTCTTATATTTTGTTCATTTTCTGACTTCTTAAATTTAATGATTAATTTATTACATTTGGCCCTTTTTGCTTTATAACAAAGACATTAAAAATACAAATGTTTATCTGAGGTAAATTTGGCTTCATTCTATGGGTTATAATATTTGTTTATTTTTTAAATCATGTAAATCCAGTTTATATTTTTTCCGTAAGTAAAAAGGTACTTAAAGGAGAGTATAAAAACTTCTGGTGGCATTTATTTTCTTTTGATTTTTTAAACTAATTTTTTATAGTATGGTGAATGAGATTACTAAAATTTCTGTTTTTAAAAATATTTATTTTTTATTTATAAATACCTGTATTTGCACAAATTTTATAAACACACACACACACTTTTTTGGTTTTTGTTAATGGAAGCCAAAATACTATTATTCACAGGCTGCTGTGTTCAAGATATATATTTATAGATAATTAGTAAATTGCTCACATTAATTATTTAGCTCTTATTATTAATTATATTAGCTCTTATTGATTATTATTTTTAGCTCTCTTTTGTCCTTATATCATTTCGATGTTACCAATCTGTCTAAAACAGAGAGTATTCTGTTCATTGACCAATTCTATTTTATTTCTCTGGCTTTTACCTGATAGTTCAAATATTTTTCCCTTTTTATACTTGAAAGCAATGAGTTTTTGGGAAATACAATTTTTTTGTCTAATTGTCTCATATCTTCATAATGAATTGAACCACTTATTAATGTAAAATTGTCCCTTTTGCCTCATACTTATTGCCGTGAATTTTCCTTTTTACTAATATTAATATCATGGCACCTATTTTGGGGGGATAGATCTAATACTTTTTGTCTTTTCTGTTTAGGTTTTTCACCTAAAATGGACTATCACAGAATTTTTAAAATTTGAATTTTTAAATATTTCAATAGGGAAATTTGACCTATTTATGATATAACTATATTTGATTTTACTTCTGATATTTTAATTATTTTCTCTAGCTTCCTTTGTTGTCTTTCCCTCCATACACCCCACATAAACTATAGTTAATTTGCTTTTATTTTCTACAGTGCTCTGGAAGATTCGTTTTCTATTTTAATTCTAGTTCTAAGTTAAAAATAATTCCTTTGACTAATGTCTCTTCAATTATTAAGGTAAAAAATGAACAAAATCTTTTGAGTCCCCCTTTTAAGACAAAGAATTTAATATTCTTATTTTTTTCATGTTCCCTTACCTTCTTAGTTTCCAGTTTTTAAAAGTATAATTTAGGGGTTTAGCACGAGATTACTGTTATTTAATTATTATTATAATTATTATTATTTGACACCTTATTTCTAACCTTTTAAGAGTAATATTTGATGGCAGCACATATTTTTGCAACCATACTTCGTACAATTTCTTCATATAATTACTGTAGATTTACATCCTTGGCTAACTGGTTCAACACTTAGCTTTGCAATTAACATGTATTGTTTCTATAATCCCAAAAGTAACACATATTTTTTAAAAGATAGAAAGGACTAGTGCCAGTACCAAGAAGGAAGAAAATTCTTGTTAAAACTTTACATCTTCTGTTATTGCCATTAGCAGCAGCAGTTATTTTTGAGGGATGTCTTCAAATCTGATATATGTTTAATGGCAATGAAACAAGGATTTTTCCTCTTATCTTCTTTCCAATGCCAAGGGCAGCCTTCTCCTTACAAAACCCAAAGTTCTTCCTGTTCTGGGACTCAGTGTAGACCTGAAGGGTTCAATCTGACTGTTCTAAGGTAGAACTAAAGAACTCAACAACAGCAGTGTGGCTGTGACAGTAACCTCCCCTCAGACTTTTCTTCCCCCTCATTGCTTATTAGTCCCATCCCTTGGCACCCTTGATGTGCATAAGAACCTCTGCATGATGATTTTGGCTATCTTTTATTCTCTTCCTTAAATTCTCTTTAGTCAAATGTTTGTCTTTTGTCACTGCTTTCTATCAGCTGTCAGATTTATTTTTTTTTAAAGAGCCATTTGTTTACTGTCATAAATTACCTTTCTGGTTGCCAGCACTTGCTTTAAATTTTGTATGTGACGTTCATGTAAGCTCTAACTTTAAGAGGCCACCTGCCCGTCTGACATCCTGCCAGGTGCTAGGTCTGGGTGTGTACGGGTGTTAAACCTACCCCTCAAAGCAAACCACATCAGGTATTTTATCCCCTAGAATGCTGTGGTGGGCTTGTTCATCCTGTGTGAATGTAAACTTCAGAGCACTTGGTTCTTGGAATTCAGGAAGAAATAACACTTGCTAGAAACCCCTGACAGTGAACTGTTCACAAGACCCCTTCAATTAAGCTGTCTGCAGGTTTTAAAGAAAATGTTTCAATGTTCTAAGTACTCTCTTTCATTTGAGGTATTGAGGTATACCTATGAAAGCCCCATGCAAATGTTGAGGAGGAAAATGTTTTTCTAGTTATTTCATATTTCAGGCAGGCTTAAGCCAAATGTATACTTCTGAAAGTCTTTTCTTATTTCTTACCAAGCACAATCTTGATGTGGTTTCTATTGATCCTTGTTCCACTGCGGATTAGGTAAAAAAGAGTCACTTTTCTTTCATGGATATGTTTGGCTTTGAGGGGCCTTGTGGCTGGAAAAATATCAGTCTGTGATCACTTCATGCTTTCCCCAGTCATAGGGTGAGTGCGGCTGAATGTCAAATGAGCACTTGTGAAAACTCCCAGGTCTGAATGGGGATGCGGGAGGCTCCAGTCTGTGGGTGTTCCTGAGTGACAGGACTAGACCCCATTCTTCTCAAGACTGCAGTGGCTGTTCAGAGTAGTAAAGAAAGCAGTGGGTAAGTTCTGGGAAGAGCGAGCTCTTTTAGAACTGTGTTTTAGATTTTAATAGAGAGGGCTTTCTTAGAATATTTTTGCAGATACTGAGGTTATGAGCAATGAGAAAGGGAAATAAAAAACCAAGTGGTTTCCTTGCCTGGCTGCTTGGCTAGAATTTCACAAAATGAATGTTATCTTCGAGAAGACTAAAAACAGGGTGATTCATTATAAAAACTGTGTCTTTAAGATACCAAACAAGTGGTTACAAATCCTCCTCTGTGACAGCAAATGAAGTTGTTGGGCTTGCCAGGCTGAGACTCGGAAGTTCTCTTGGCTGAGTGGTGTGGGCAATCATGATAGTAATTAGTGAAGTTGAATGAATACTTTGCTGAGCATTGACTTACATTATATCTCACTTAATGCTTGCAGCAGTCTATGAAATATGTTACTTACGTCTTCACTTTACATAGGGGAATCTGAGTGTCAGTTAGGTTAAATAAATTATCCAAGTTCACAGAGCTAGTAAATTGCTGAGCTGAGATTTGAACCTACACAGTGCACCTTAATTTAGCCAACAGGGCTCTCATTGCTGACTGGCCAGCCTGCATTTCCTTGTCTTCCATGTCTAACAACCAGCTGCAGAAATCCCTGGAACTTTGCTAGTATTCCTCCCATTCGAAGGCCAACCTTTATGTAGGAGTAGGTCCCAGCTCCAGGAGGGGTATTTTCATAAGATGGCCATGACTCTTCTGAGTTATGGTTCAGCTTCTGGGCAGTACCCTGGGCGGGGGATGGGGGGTGTCTACTCTTTCTGGAAACAACCATAGCTGGGCTATTTGTTCCTTTATTTATGGTTCACGATCACCACCAGCAAATTTCTCTGAGAAGTGCATTTAAATATGCCACATTTATACTACTGTATGTGTCTGCTGGGTGAAACATTTATGATAAATCAAGTTTTTAGGTGCCCTATGGGGAAAGTGCTGATGGAAAAATACATCTGAAGCAAACTTTTCTTTTAGCAGTAGTTACTCAAGGAAACAGACTCCATTTGTCTTTCCAGAGCCTATGTGAGAAGACTACAGACCACCCAGAATCATGGCTCTGCAAACCTGAAGAGGAAAACACTGTACCTGAACTTAGCCCTGGGCTCATTCAAGCTCCTTCGGTGCCGTGCTAGCCCCTCTCCTGTTTCTCCAGCCATGGCTGTCTCCACCTTTCAAGCCTGGCAAGGCTGGTCAGAGCCTACTTTTCTATCGAGCCTTCTACCATGGTCGAATTAACCTGCTTAAGAATGCTGATCTCAGTACTTCTAGGGCTCCTCTCTACACTGGCCTGTGTGCTTGCACTCATTCCTCAGAGACACCTTTTGTGATCCTTTTCCCTCACTGATAATGATGTCATTTCCCCCCCTTTCCTGACCTTGTTCACCATTTGTAACTGTGTATTTATTTGTTTGACATTTGTTTAATGCCTGTCTCCTTCACAAGACTTTAAGTTCACTGAGGGCACACAGTCCTGTTAGCATTTTGAGTAAGTGTCTTGCTACATACATGTAGAAAATATTCTAAATATTTGCAGAAGAAATGTGCTTCTCCTGAGCTCTAGCAACTTGTGCATGTAGCTTGTTTATTATTAGTAGTCTGCCATTTATAGCGCTCTCCCCCCAACACTCACTGGACCATAAGTTTGTTTGGTAGATAGTTAGGGTTCTGGCTGTCCTAGCAAAAAAGGACAAAAAGCAGACCCCCAGACCCTCATCTTGGTGCATCTCTACCCTAAGCCTGTCCCCAGCGATTGCTCACACATGGGGAGGGGGGACACTCTACCAATCTAATCTACCAGTCAGAACTTGATGTGCCAACTGCAAAAGGCTGCAGAGGACGCTGTAGCCCACAGGCCGGCAGCACAGGTGCATGGAGTCTGGAAGGTAACCTAGAGTAACCTTAGGACTAATTATCATGTCATTAGCTTAAATCTACATTGTGGTTTACACTGCACACCCCCACCTCTATGGGCTTTCAGAGAAGGCATGGGAGGTCCACCTGAGCAATAAGAGTCTCTTTGCATGGTGACCTCTGAATCACAATGTGGCTCCAATCCAGCAGTATAAAACAAAACCCTGCCCCAAACCAAAGCCTTTCCTTGCTGTGACAGAGGGGGCCTCTTGGTTTTCTATGGTGAATGTATCTTGCTTTGTAAAATTATGTCTTGCTCTTGTTCTGTAAACCTATCTTTCTCTTCCTCAATTAAACTTTGTTTCACACTTGCCTTGCTTTGGTGGGTCTGGTCATTCTTCAGCCAGAGCACACCAAGAACAGAGAAAGCAATAGCTACCCAAACCCTGACAAGTTTACTGATATAAATACTTGTAATCTCCACTGCACATCATAATGACAGGCATGTGAAAGTGTTTAATAAAAGTGAATGAAGTTGGCTTGGTGCCTGTGGCTCAACGGGCTAAGGCGCCAGCCACGTACACCTGAGCTGGCGGGTTCGAATCCAGCCCAGGCCCGCCAAACAATGATGGCTGCAACCAAAAAATGGCCAGGTGTTGTGGCAGACGCCTGTAGTCCCAGCTACTTGGGAACTGGAGGCAAGAGACTCACTTGAGCCCAGGAATTGGAGGTTGCTGTGAGCTGTGATGCCACAGCACTCTATCCAAGGCAACAGCTTCAGGCTCTGTCTCAAAAAAAAAAGTGAATGAAGTTGAGTGGGTCCGCATGACTTATACCTAAACTCTACCATCATGGACAGAAAGCTTTTCAGTTCAATCTATTCAACATTTAAATCACCATTAATTGTCCAACTTTGTGTATAGTATTAAGGATACGAAAACGTATGAGCTAATAATCTAGAAAGAAAGATATACAGAAAGAGATAATTATAGCCAAAGTGTTGCATGTGTAATGAAAAAGATACCCAAAGCTTCTGCACTCTGTGTATTATGGTAGCACAGAGAATAGTGAGTTGTCCTATCTGAATCTTAAAGGTTCAGAATTAGATGCTAAATCTAAATAAATTCTGACTCTGAAGCTGAATAATGGATGCATTCATCCAGATCTTCAATGAATGTTTACTTGGTATCTACTAAGTACTGGGCACCTAGGATAGTTACAGATTCCAATAAGATGCAGTGTTTACTCCCAGGGAATTCCATCATGTGAGGGAGAGGAATCATCAAGACAACAAAAATAGTATAAGCCAGCAGTTTTCAAATATTTTGATCTAAGGACTCCTTTATTCTTCTATTATTGAAGAACTTCCCCTTAAAAAATTTTTGTTTATGATAATCATACATTATTAGTATTTGTTGTGTTAGGACTTAAAACAGAAATTTTAAAAATGATTTGTTAATTGAAAATCATAAGCCAATTACATATCAACATGAGTAATATATTTTTATTTAAATTACTATGGTTTATCACTATTTTTCTTTCACAAACATTTGGTGAGATGAGTGCCATTGTTTTACATTTTTGCAAGTCTCAATGTCTGGGTCTCAATGTCTTAATGGGTGTTGAATTCTCATACCTGCTTCTGCACTCTTTTGTATTATGTTCTTCTGGTTGAACTACATGGATAAAACCCAGCATCAGTCAGTTATGTAGTTAAAATAGGGGGAAGTATTTTCATAGCCTTTTCAGATAATTATAGTTGGTCTCCTTTGACCTTACACCAAAACTTAACAAGTGGTAGTTTCTTAAACATTACTGGTAATGTGGAATCATCCAGTCAATAAACTTGTTTGTACTCTGTCACATAAAATTTATTCTCCTGACTATTACAAGATTATATTATATCTTACACTATAAATGGATTTTTAACCAGACTTGGTTTTGTTATATCAAATATTGGTTGTTTGGAAAATATATGGTTCACCAAGTGAACTATAGATGCATTTCATTACGAAACATCAAATCATGATGTAGACATAATATAAATATAACAACATAATACAACATAATACACATAGTAAAACATCAGAGAATTCATTAAAATCACTGATGACCTCATCAGAAGGTTCTTTAAGTACTGGTTAAGCTCATGGTGACATAGTTTCCAAAATTCAAATTTCTGCCTGAAAGTTCTTCATTACTGACTCCTGTTTCCTTTAACATGTCGGTCTCACTTCCTTCATTTTGTAGACAATGTCTGCTAAATACTGTTTGAATAACCATAGCTTTTATGTAAGTCGCTCTTTCCCATAAAGATGGCATTCCCTGAGAAAATCGAGTAGATCAGCTTGCAACTCAGTCATGCAGGTGCTTTCCTTCAGGACATCCAAGGAACCTTTGTACTTTAACATGTAGAAATGTTTTGTGTATACTTCTTGTTTTCTCACATAGTTTAAAAAATGTGAACTGAAGGGCCAAATTTCATTAAAGGTGTGCCTTTTAACAAGTCATCAGGGGTATTCTTAGGGGAAACAAGTTGCTTTTGTTTGTTTTACTGTAAGTGTGTGGGGGTGAAGAATAACCGCTGGCACGTGGTGCTTCTGCCAGGATTCAAGCCAAGGTGCCAGCGGTTTCACCTCCCATTGCTTTTGCAACATCAGCACACCGTCAACACAGCTGATCCAGGAAAAATCAAGGGATCAAGTAAAGTTAGTCAACACTGGATAGTTTAGCACCACTTATATTTGTTGTCCGGGGTTCACATGAAAGGTGATCTCTGATGATTAGTTGGTGCTGACAGTAACAAAGCAAGCAAAATAGCCAAGTTCATAGATGATTCTGTTTAAAGTCATAGGCATACTTCTACAGAAGACATAGTAATCCAGTCTTTATGTTTCCAGCTAAATCTTTAATTGAACAGGTTATTGTATTGTTTGAAAATGGCTATGCTGTGAATTCCTGTGCTGAATTTTCATCCAGCAGGCATTCAGTGATTCAACTATAAAAGTTGTTATAGTTCTGCTCTTACCGTGTGTGTTTCTGTAGCTAATGCAGTCAATGACTTAGTCTAACAATTGCCTCTGGGACTTCTTCATTTCTAGTTCAAAAGATGTAAGCAATAATTTTTGGCTTTTAGGAGCTCATTACATCTATGTTTAAAATACTTAGTCTTTGGCTCGGCGCCTGTGGCTCAACGGGCTAAGGTGCCAGCCACATACACCTGAGCTAGCGGGTTCGAATCCAGCCCGGGCCCGACAAACAACAATGACAGCTGCAATAAAAAAATGGCCGGGTGTTGTGGTGGGCGCCTGTAGTCCCAGCTACATGGGAGGTGGAGGTGAGAGACTTGCTTGAGCCCAGGAATTGGAGGTTGCTGTGAGCTGTGATGCCACAGCACTCTATCCAGGGTGACAGCTTGAGGCTCTGTCTCAAAAAAAAAAAAAAAAAATACTTAGTCCTTTATCTTTATACTGTGAATCTGTTTCCAATGTATTTTTTTGAACTTTCTTTTGGGTTTTGAGTACAAGTCAGCCAAGGAGAATGAATTAGTAATGTGACTCTGTTTCTGAACACAGCTTGTTCAGAAACCATCACAACTGAATATGTGTTGAGTACATCTTCAAAAAATGTTAGTTAGAAGGGATACCCTCCCCCATTATGGGTCTGCTGATGTGTATATAACATAGGTCATCCCAACAAATGTGAACAATGAAGTTACCATTGGACCAGTGTTTAGTTGGGTTGTATTTTTTTCTTCCAGTTTAGAGTATTTGTCTATTTTAACTTGGTATTCCCTAGGTGCCAAATCCAGGATTTCAGGTGTCCAATTGAAATAAGGAGCTTCCAACTCCAGACAGGAGTCAGATCAATTTTCCCATATGTTGACGATTTCTCTTTACTTGAGAGGCCCTGTTACTGACCTACAGTATGGTGTACAGCTAAAGCCCAGTGTGATGCTGTCAGCGTGAAGATGAGGTTTTAATTGTAGTTGCATGGATTGTTAGTGTGGGAGGGGATTTTGAAGCCATCTAGTCCACTGGTACATAGAAGTCCTAAGGGCCTAAGTGGTTTGCCTGACTTCTCCCACTAACTAATGGTAGGGCTCAGCCAGTAAGTTAATGCTTTGATATGCAGTGGAGCTGATTAAGACCAAATTTTCATGCTAACTATCAGGGCAACCCACTGACATAAGAAGAACTAGCTATCTAGTTTAATTGCCACAATAACAAAAAGGTCATAGCATGCGTTAAGGTAATAGGTGCTCCATGCTGAAAGGGAGAGGAGGAAATCCATTGCTAGGCAGAAACACTCTAGAGATTTCCACTCTTGCCCTGTTCACAGCTGGGCTTCAGTGCCATTAAAGGGAAAACGATATGCTACCCCACGCTTTTTTCTTGTTTCTCCTTTTAGTCAGTGGTT
>CAUYRH010074204.1:0-19774 GCA_963574655.1 Perodicticus potto
GCTTCTTTAATCAATTATGATCAATACAAAAATAAAAAAAACTTGGGCAGCGCCTGTGGCTCAATGAGTAGGGCACCGGCCCCACATACCGAGGGTGGTGGGTTCAAACCCGGCCCTGGCCAAACTGCAACAAAAAAATAGCTGGGCGTTGTGGTGGGCGACTGTAGTCCCAGCTACTCAGGAGGCTGAGGCAAGAGAATTGCCTGAGCCCAAGAGCTGTAGGTTGCCGTGAGCTGTGACGCCACGGCACTCTACCGAGGCTGACTAAAGTGAGACTCTGTCTCTTAAAAAAAAAAAAAAAAAAAAAAAAAACTTTGTATTTTCCTAGAAGCCCTCTATTTCATGAAAAGTTAAACATTTGGTAGGACAGAATAAAGGGAAGCGTTTTGTAATTTTTAAAATAATTTTTAAATTATTTTGCTATCAATTTCTGATTTATTCTCTCTTCAGGTAATGTGGCTTTTTAGCGTATGTGTTTGAAATGTATTAAGGTGCTCATTTTCATGTGGGTCTCAAGGATATGTGACAATTTGACATTTTTGTAAAATTTCACAAATATGTGTCAATGAATTGTATTCTCCCAGTTAGAATTGCTCTGCCGCCCCCACTTTCTCTCCTGCTCCCCCTCTTCCTCCTCTTCTCTCTATTCACTGCCACACTATTCCCTATTTGGTTCTGTTGAGGAGCCGTCTGTGTTTGTTTTCTTGTGTCTTACTGGTCTCCTTCCTCAGGAGCTCATCTTCCACCAAATGCTCGCCTAGCTGCCTTTGCTAACAAAAATAATTCTCTCCTTAAGAGGAACACGAGGCCTCCTTGCTGGGTGAGATTGAATTCCACAGCCCCATTTGCTGATCTTGCCTCTGGGTTGCTTTTTTTTCTTTTTGCAGTTTTTGGCTGGAGCTGGGTTTGAACCAGCTGCCTCCAGCATATGGGGCCGGCGCCCTACTCCTTTGAGCCATAGGTGCTGCCCTTCTCGGTTGCTTTTTAGTTTTTCTACCATTATCACCAAAGGAATATTCAACATCTTTGTCCCCAAATATTTTTCTTTATTATCAAGTTGTACCCGGAGTAGCTTGGGAGAGACTCTCACTCACCGTATACTCAACAGCCTTTGATATCACTAAAAAAAAAAGGTAACTTGATAGAAGTTTCGACATTTTAAACTCTGTAGCCCTCTAATCTAAATAGAAGTGACCACCCCTGATCATCAGAGCAAGGGGGAATTCTGAGGGTTTCTGTGGCTCCTTTAGGGGTACATTTTAAGCTATATTGTAAAATGGACACACTAGCTGTGAGTCTATACTTTATGAAAAGAGAGACTCATATATGTTAGTATCTAAAAATAAGGTGTCAGTGAAGGGGGTACCAAATGAAAAGCAAAACTTGCATGTGCTCAGGGGTCTGGAAGATGGGTCTGCAGGAGAATCTGGAAAGGGGGAGGCTCTGTTGGCATCTTTTGCTGGGTGGACGTAGGGCCTGTGAAGACCCTCTTCCCTGTGAAGCTGAGGGATGACTCCACCTCTTGCTGGAGTGAAGATCGAAGCTGCTGGAAAGAGGCCAGTGTGAGTGTGAGGGGTATGACTGTCCTTTTGGAGGAAGGGTTGCCCATTTGTGGCAGTAGCTTGTGGCTGTCCCCTGTTCAGGTTGAGAGAGACGAGGAAGGAAAAGTTGTGGAACAGGCAGATGAAGCAACGCTGTTTGGCTGCTCAACCCAAATTCCTTTCAGGGCAAACACTTCTCACTTATATATAATGCAGAACCTCCTTTGCAAAGAGCAGTAGTCAGTGGGACAGTGGTACGTAATGGCCCTCTGAGGGAGGCAGACCCTCCCAGCCCCTGGTCAGGCCTTTGCGGAGCCCTGAGCAGTGGCCTTCCTTCTCAGGACAGGCGTAGTGGCCCCGCATGGTGAGGTGCATCCCGGTGGCTCTGCACTGACCGAGGCGCTTTCTGTCCCCGTCTGGGAGGTCCCGCGTGTGGCCGGCTTCAGTGTTCACAGCTGCAGAGGCGGAGCACGCGTACTGCATGGTCTGCAAACACTTTCTGGGAGGGAGTAGCAGCTTTCACGGGCAGAGCCAGGAAAGCAGTGTGGAAGGAGCCCCGGGTGGCAGGCGCCGTGCCCCGAGGGCTCTGCTCAGGCCCTGTTGTGAAGAGGCTGTTCACCTGGGTGCTGCCCCGGTGCACCTGGCTGATGACTGCGGATGTCTGGTGGCTTCTGTCAGCAGCCTGAGCAACCAGACACTGAAAGATATCGGAGAGCTTTCTGGGAGAGGGAGTGACTGAGCCACTATTTACGGTTCATTGATGAAACAGATAGGCCTACACATCTGTGCCTGCACTCACACACACACAGAGCGACACGGATAGTGTATGGTGCTGCCCTCAGGTCTTCCCCAGGGGACACTGGTGAGTCCTGTGAGTGTGACAGGCCAAGGTGGCGCCTGTGTCCTTGTTGACCTCCTTGCCAGGGTTGTTCTCTGTGGTCTGGATCTGCTTTAGTGCCCATCTCGGGACACAGAGTGTATTGAGTAAGTCTTGGCTCCCAAGATGCTTCCTTGGCCAGTCCTGGACTGGTGTCCGGGAGAGATGTTAACAGGTTTTTTCCACTCTAAGAATAACCAAGGGAAGCTTGTCCTTCAAAAGGCACATGGCACACAGGACATAGGCAGCTTTTAAAAACTGTCGTGTGGAAGTACTCACGGAGCTCAGAGCTCTGTTCTGTAACATAAAAAACTGTGGGATTAGCTCATAATTCCGAGACTCAATTTATGAATCCATTAACTGACAATCCTTGCTGAGATCAAGACAGAAAGCGATTTCAGTGGAAACTGTTGGTAACACCAGAGCAGAGCTGGTGGTGGAAGTGCCCGTGGGGTTCTGCTCTGTTCTCCGTGTTTCCAGCTCATGGACTCTGCCCTGCCTTCTCTGCGTAAGGTGGGTGCACCAAGGAATTTTAGCTTCTTTGGTGTGCTAGGACTTTCTTCATGGGATACGTGGTCTGTAGATATTTTCTTCTGGTCTCTAGCATGATTTTTTTTTTTTCCATTCTCTTATTAGGGTCTTTTGCAGAGCAAAAGTTTTAAATTTTGGTGAAGGGTTAATTGATTACTTTTTTTTTTTTTTTTTGAGACAGAGCCTCAAGCTGTCACCCTGGACAGAGTGCTGTGGCATCACACCTCACAGTAACCTCCAATTCCTGGGCTCAAGCGAGTCTCCTGCCTCTGCCTCCCAAGTAGCTGGGACTACAGGTGCCCACTACAATGCCCGGCCATTTTTTGGTTGCAGCCGCCATTGTTGTTTGTTGGGCCTGGGCTGGATTCAAACCTGCCTGCTCAGGTGTACATGGCTGGCACCTTAGCTGCTTGAGCCACAGGCGCCGAGCCTAATTGATTGCTTTTGTTTTAAATGTATGGATCATGTTTTTGGTGTGATGGCTAAGAACTCTGTGCCCAGTCCTAGGCCCTGAAGATTTTCTTCGGAAAGGTTTATAGTTTTACATTCTAAATTTAAGTGAATGATTCATTTTGAATTAATTTTTGTATAAGGTCTGAGGTTAAGGTCAACTTCAGCAGCATCATTTGTTGAAAACTCCTTTATCAAACGTTAGTTGAGAGCATTCACGTGGGTGCATTTCTGTGTGTCCACTGACCTGTGTGTCCTCTTCCTCCAGCGCCACGCTGTCTTCATCACTGTAGCTGCACAGTAAGTCTAGAGCGATTCTTCTAGAATCAGCTAGAGTGAGTCTTCTTTATTTTTCTTTGCCAAAATTATTTTAACTATTCTAATTCCTTTTCATTTTCATATACGTTCTTGAATAAGCGTATCTATACATACAAAGAACTCCTTCTGGAATTTTGATAGGAATTGTGTTAAACCTGTAGATCCCTTTGGGGGAAGATGTTTCACTATGTTGAGTCTTCCCAATTCATGAGTATTAACTGTCCCTTCATTATTTGTATCTTTTTTTTTCTTTTTTTCGTAAGTGTTTTGTAAAATTCTGAACTTGCCTTGTTAGAGTTTTTGGAGTTACTATAAAATGGTGTTGGGCTTTTCTTTTTTTAAATTTTAGGTTAATGTGAGGGTACAAACAATCAAGTCACAGTATTTGAATTTGTTAGGTAGAGTCCCTCTTGTAGTTATGTCCTGCACCCAAAAAGTGTGCCATACACTCCTATGTTGTGCCCATTCGGTGGGAGCACCCCAAAGCACCCCCCTGTTCCTCCTCCCCCCAACTTGAATTGAAATAAGTTTTTCTCCTATGTGGGCGTGAAGTAGATCATCTACTGGCTTCATATTATGATTAAGTACAGTGGATATTTGCTCTTCCATTCTTGTGATACTTTACTAAGAAGAATGTATTTCAATTCCATCCAGGTTAATATGAAAGATGTGAAGTCTTCATCTTTTTTATGGCTGAAT
This sequence comes from Perodicticus potto, assembly GCA_963574655.1. Classification (NCBI taxonomy): domain Eukaryota; kingdom Metazoa; phylum Chordata; class Mammalia; order Primates; family Lorisidae; genus Perodicticus; species Perodicticus potto. Next base: position 4,417 of record CAUYRH010074204.1, read on the forward strand.
AGTATTCTTTGGGAATACATATGCCGCAGCTTGTTAATCCATTCCTGAGTTGATGGGCATTTTGGCTGTTTCCACATCTTGGTGACTATAAATTGAGCTGTGATAAACAATCTAGTACAAATGTCCGTATGATAAAATGATTTTTTTTTTCTTCTGAGTAGTTGCCTACTAATGGAATTGCAGGGTCAAATGGGAGGTCTAATTTGAGTTCTTTGAGGATTCTCCATACTTCTTTCCAAAGAGGCTGCATTAGTTTGCAGTCCTACCAACAGTGTAAAATTATTCCCCTTTCTCCTGCAACTTTGAGACTTTGCGATGTGGGCTAATCTTACTGGGGTGAGATGATACCTCAGGGCAGTTTTGATTTGCATTTCTCTGCTGATTAGGGACGATGAATATGTTTTCATATGTTTGTTAGCCATTCTGCTTTCCTCAGAGAAGGTTCTATTCATGTCATTTGCCCAGTGACATGAGATTGTTAGCTCTTTTTGTGTAGATTGAGTTTCCTATAGATCCTAGTAATCAAGCTTTTTTCAGATTTGTAATATGCAAATATCTTTTCCTATTCTGAAAGTTGTCTATTTGCTTTGATTGTTGTATGCTTAGCTGTGCAGTAGCTTTTCAGTTTAATTAAGTCCCATATGTTTATTTTTATGGTTGTCACAATTGCCATGGAAGTCTTCTTCATAATATCTTTCCCCAAGCCAATATCTTCAAGAGTTTTCCCCACACTCTTCTGGGATTTTTATCATTTCATTCCTTAGATTTAAATCTTTTATCCATCTTGAATCAATTTTTGGAAGTGGTAAAATGTGCGGGTCCAGTTTCAGTATTTTACATGTGGTTAACCAGTTCTCCCAGACTCATTTATTGAATAGGGATTCTTTTCCCCAATGTATGCTTTTGTTTGGTTTATCAAAGATCAGATGGCTGTAAGAGATTGGTTTCATCTCATGCTTTCTGTTCAGTTCTGAATGTCTATGTCTCTGTTTTTGTGCCAATACTATGCTGTTTTGATCACTATGGCCTTGTACTATAGCTGAAAGTCTGGTAGGGTTGATGCCCCCAGCTTTGTTTTTATTACTAAGAATTGCCTTGGCTATATGGGTCTTTTTCTGGATCCATACAAAATGAAGAACTCTTTTTTCCAGTTCTTCAAAGTATGATGCTGGTATTTTAATGGGGATTGCATTGAATCTGTAGATTGCTTTGGAAGTATAGACATTTTAACAATGTTGATTCTTCCCAGCCAGGAGAATGGTATGGCTTTACGTTTGTTAATGTCTTCTGCTATTTCTTTTCTTAGGGTTTCATAATTCTCTTTGTAGAGGTCCTTCATTTCTTATTAGGTATATTCCTAGTTCTTTTTTTCTTTTCTATTGTTTTCTTTTTTTTTGAAGCTACTGTGAAAGGAATTGTGTCTCTGATTAGTTTCTCAACTTGGCTGTTCTTGGCATATACAAAGACTACTGATTTGTGGACATTTATTTTATATCCTGAGATGTTACTGTATTTCCTGATCATTTCTAGTCTTGTGGTTGAGTTTTTGGGGTTCTGTAAGTATAAGATCATATTATTGGCAAAGAGCAAGAGTTTGACCTCTTCTGCCCCTGTTTGGATACCCTTGATTTCCTTCTCTTACCTGATTGCATTGGCTTGAACTTCCAGCACTGTGTTGAATAGTAGTGACAATAGTGGATATCCTTGTCTGATTCCATTTCTAAGTGGAAAAGCTTTCAGTTTTACTCCATTCAATATAATGTTAACTGTGAGTTTGTCATAGTTGGCTTGGATCAGATTCTGAACTGTGCCATCTGTGCCTATATTTTTACATGTTCTTGTTAGAAAAGGATGCTGAATTTTATCAAATGCTTTTTCTGAATCTATTGAGAGGATCATATACTCTTTGGTTTTGCTTCTGTTTGATATGGTAAATTACATTTATGGAGTTGGCTATGTTAAACCAAGCTTGCATCCCTGGGATGAAGCCTACTTGATCATGATACGTGATTTTTTTAGTGCATAGCTGGAATCTATTGGCTAAGATTTTGTTGAATATTTTTGCATCTATATTCATTAGTGAAAATGGTCTGAAGTTCTCCATTTTAATTGGGTGTTTTCCTGGTTTTGGTATCAGGGCGATGTTTGCTTTGTGGAAGGTGTTGGGGGAGATTCTTTTCCTCAGTGTTTTGGAGTAGTTTCTGCAGTATGGTAAGACTCTTCTTTGAAGGTTTGGTAGAATTCTGGTGTGAAGCCATCTGTTCCAGGGCATTTTTTTTGTTAGAAGCTTTTTTATTGTTTCTTCCATCTCAGTGCTTGATGTTGGTCTGTTCAAGAGATTGTTTGGTCTATTCAAGAGATCCGTTTCTTCTTGGTTAAGTGGAGGGAGAGGGTGTGATTCCAAGTATTGATCCATTTCCTGCACATTGTCACATTTTTCAGCATATAGTTTCTTATAGTATTTACGGATAATCTCTTGTGTAGTGTTGGGATTTTAATTTTGGTACCCATCTGTTATTAGTACACAGAAATACAACTGATTTTTATGTGTTGATCTTGTATCCTGCAACCTTTATGAACTCACATATTAGTTCTAGTAACCTTTGGATTCCCTACATAGGCAATGTGGTGTTATGCCTAAAATTAAGACACAATTTGATGTCCTACCTTGATGTCTGGTGAGACTGGGAGGTCCTTGAATGCCCTAACTCTATGTTCCCCTCCACACTCTGGTCCTACAGATAAGGTCCTAGGAAGAATTTTTATCAAGAATAGGTGTTTAATTTTGTCAAATGTTTTTTTCCTGCATCAACTGATACAATCATGTGATTTGTCTTTTTACCCTGTTGATTCGATAACATTGGTTATTTTTCAAATTTCGAACCAGCTTTGTATCCCTGAAATAAACTCCACTTCGTCTGTTCATTTTATGTACTGCTTAATTCTAGGATTTTTGCCTCTAAATTTGTGAGAGATAGTCATTAGCAGTTTGCTTTGTTTTGTTCTGTCATTGTCTTGTTTTAGACTATCTTCATGAAAAGAATTGGGGAGTGTTCCCTCTTCTGTTTTCTAAGGAGATTGTATAGAATTAGTGTTAATTATTCCTTAAATGTTTGGCCTAATTCTCCAGTGAAAGCTGGTGATTTCTTTTTTGACAGGTTTTAAACTATGAACTCAATTTACTTAATAATTAGACATATAGTGGTCTTCAGATTATCTATTTTATATTGGGTGAATTTTGGTAGCAGCAGAGGAAATTGTCCATTTTGTCTAAATTGTTGAATTTATGCATGTAGAATTTTTTGTTGCATTTTCTTATTATTATACTTTTCATGGCTGTAGGATCTGTAGACATATCTGCTTCATTCCTGACATTGGAAATTTGCAAACATATCATTTTCCTTTTATTCTCTATAGTATTGGTTGCTTTTTTTTGTCAGTTTATTGTTTTGTTGATCTGTTAAAAGAATCAGGTATTTGTTTTATAGGTTTCTTCTATTGTTTTTGATTTTGTCATTTTTGCTCTAATCTTTATTATTTTTTACCTTTTGGTTTTGGGATTTTCCCCCCTCTGTATTCCATTATCTTAGGGGTAGGAATTAGATTATTGATTTGAGACATCTTTTTTTTTCCCTAATGTAAGCATTTATTGCTGTAAATTTCTTTGTAATTGGTTTTTGCCATACAACAAAATTTGATATGCCTTACTTTCATTTTTATTCATTTCTTTGTATTTTTAAAATTTCTTCATACTGTGGTCTGAATGTTTGTGCCCATTTTTCTAAATCATGTTAGAATCCTATCCCCCAATGTGATGGTGTTAGGGTATGAGGAGGTAGGACCTTTGGGAGGTAATTAGGTCACAAGGGCAAAAGGCTCCTGAATGGGGTCTTACAAAGGAGGCCAAAAGGAGCTTATTTGCCTCTCCTGTAGTGTAAAGACACAGAGCACAGCCAGAAGGCAGCATCTGTGAACCAGCCTGGGCTGTCCCCAGAGACTGGACCGGCTGGCACCTTGATCATGGACCTCCCAGACTCCAGAAATGTTAGAAATAAGTTTCTGTTGTTTGTAAGCTACCCAGTTTATGATATTTTCTTAAAGCCACCCAAATGGAATAAGACACTTTAAGAATTTGTCTTTGATCCATGGATTATTTACATGTATGTATTTAGTTTCAAAGTGTTTAGAGATTTTCCCGTTACCTTTCCATTACTGGATTTCTAGTTTGATTCCATTGTAGACAGAGAATACACTTTGTATGACTTTAATTCTTTTAAATTCATTGAGATTTGGTTTTTGTACAAGAATATGGTTTTTCTGGTGAATGTTCCATGGACACTCTTGGAAAAAAAGTATGTATTCTGCTGTTGTTGGGTGGAGTGTTTAGATGTCAATTAGATTTTATTGGTTAATGATGTTTCATTTTCCTACAAGAGCTTTGACAATTAAGTCTGTGAACTCATCCTAGAAAAAGTGCTAGATATCTCATTTCTGAATATTACTGGTCACCTCTGAAGTATTCCCTTTGGGAATTTCTGCACTGACACCAGTGCCTAGTCCATGATTCAAAGACTTTAATTTTTTTATTAAATCATAACTATGTACATTAATAATGCATTTATGGGGTACAATGTGCTAATTTGGTATACAATGTGGAAAGCTTACATCAAACTTGTTAACATAAACAACTCCTAACTTACTCCTTGTCGTAAGACATTTATACTCTACTCTTAATAGTTTTAGAATGTACCATTGCATTATGCACAATAGAAAGAGTTCTAAAAGTGCTTTGAGGGTATTTGGTGGGACCTCAAAGCACTTTTAGAACTCTTTTTCTGGTATTGCCATGAGAACTGTTGTCAAACGAGGTCTGACAATGAAGTTCATGAACTTATCCTAGAAAACTTTAAATATAATAACTTCATATAAATCTTATCACTTTAGTACTCTGATCATACAAATGTTATATCTCCGTTACTCGCCTATGGTCTCTGTTGTCTTATTTTCAGTCTGCTTTTTTCCTTTTATTTAGTTTGGACAACTTATATTGATCTTTGTTGAAGTTTATTAATCTGTCATCTCAGTATGCCAAAAACTTCCTTGTAGTGAGTTTTTCTTTTTAAGGTGCTGTATATTCAGTTCTTTAATTTCTATTTGGTTATTTATATGTCTTCTATTTATTTCCTGAGATTTTTTTATTTTTTCAATTCTTTCCAGAGTGTTCCTAATTGCTCTCTGCAGAATTTTTATGATGGCTACTTTAAGATCCTTGTCAAATAATTCAAACATCTGAGTTTATCTCAGTGTTGGCATTTGTTGATTGACTTTTATTTAAATTATGCTTTTCCTGGTTCTTACTATAACAAGTGATTTTTTTTATTGTATCTTAAATATTTGGGGTATTATGTTATAAAACCCTGGAATCCCCTGGATTCTACTTTATTTAACTTTAATCTGTCTTCCATTTTAGCAGACAGATGCCCTGTTCAGACTCACTGTGTAGGTCCTTGCCCTCTTTTGTGGGCCATGACTGTGATGGTGGTTTGAGTTTAGAGTCCTTACAGTACTGTTTTGGTTTGCTTCACTCATGGGCAGTGGTATTTCATATACCTCTGCCCCTAACACTCTACTTGGAGGGGGAGGGGCACCACCTGCCCCTGCTGAACAGGACTGGGAGTCCAGGCTCCTCACTGGGTCTCAGCAGGTAATGTCCTTCACTGGGGAAGAATAATGTCACCCTGGGTCCCTATTATCTCCAGGATTAGGTTGGGAGTCTAGGCTCCCATCTGGGTCTTTGCTGGCACCATGCCAACAGCAGGGCTAGGCTAGAATGTCCCAGACTGTCCACTCCCACCTTTGGAAGAGTGAAAGGTTAGGCTTCCCATTCTCTGCTGTGGTTGGGGGCAAGGGGTGTACCCATGGTGTTTGGCTGGGGCCAGGTGGTTACCGTCAAAAAGATTTCTACCCTGCTGGGCTGTCTCCTAGTCCTTTGGAGAGATTAGACTTTTTCTTTCTTCCTTTGATGGTTATCATTTCTGACTTGCAGGGTTTTCTAGCATCAAGCCCAGAATATATGGAATATAAAAGGGAAACTAAGTGAACGCAACACTATATTGCATCTCAAGTTCTAAAGTGCCTAGCCTATCTTCCCCCTTCTTCCCACTTTTCAGAGACTCTTCTTATAATTGTTTGCAATATTATGTCCAGGGTTTTAAGTTGTAGTTGGTGAGGGTGCAGACCGGATAGGGAGACATGAATTTATAACATTTTGTCCATAATCCAACATTATCTTTTTTTTTTTTTTTTTTTTTTTTTACCTTTGAGGATTTAATAATTTCACTGGGGTATGACTAAGTTCTAATTTCAATCTGCACATTTTGGTTGTTTTCTTTGAACTAGGAATGTTTTCTTGTACTATGTCTTTCCATATTTCTTTTAGTTTTTCTGTTTCCTCTTTGAGAACACCAGTTGTCCATACGCAGCTGCCCCCGGTCTTTACTCCTTGTCTTTCGTCCTCTCTTGTAAGTCTCGTGCTTTACTTTCCACGCCTCACTCTCATGCTTGTCTCTTCATTTTCTGTAATGTAATTTCTGCTTTGTACTTTTTTTTAGTACTTTTAGACATTGTTTCCTAACATTATTTTTTATGCCAACTCATTTTTAAAATTTAAAGCAGTTTTCTTATCAATTCATCTTTCATATCTTATTTCTCAATGTCTATGTTTTCTTTAATTTCCGTAAGAGCTCAAAGCAAATATTATCAAAATTTATTTTCTGGAATAAAACTTAAAAAGTTTATGTCTTACATTATGTTATTATTTTAATACTACAGATATTTGTAGTCTTCAAATTGATTTTATTCCGGGTGGCGCCTGTGGCTCAGTGGGTAGGGCGCCAGCGCCGTGTAACGAGGGTGGCGGGTTCAAACCCAGCCCTGGCCAAACTGCAACAACAATAAAATAGCCGGGCGTTGTGGCGGGCGCCTGTATTCCCAGCTACTTGGGAGGCTGAGGCAAGAGAATCACCTAAGCCCAGGAGTTGGAGGTTGCTGTGAGCTGCGTGATGCCACGGCACTCTACCGAGGGCAAGAGTGACACTCTGTCTCTACAAAAAAAATCAAAAAACAATTGATTTTATTCCTACTACGTCCCTTCTACCAGGAGGAGAACTGGAAATATTTAGTGAACAGCACTGGTGGCTACCACAGGTTCTCTAGAAATCCATCTTAAAGACAGTCTGGGATAGATCTGGGATGCAAATGCTTAACAGCCTGGACATATCTGTAGTTCCAGGGGACATCTGTCTGACTGGTTGATGCCTATGTCTTATTGGTTATTAAATATTTTGAATGTTACCCTTAATCATACAATTTTTTACTATGACATGATTCATTCAGCACCCTCAGCAGGGCGACTGTGGAAGCTAGAGGCATGTAAGCCCCATCTATGGCAGTCACCTTGGTGTGACCCACTTGCTTTCCCAGCCCCTCTGACTCGTGTTGGTCCATGGCAACTGGGAGACTTCAGGAGAAGTTGTTCCCATCTCCCTTGTCCCTTGTCATGGTCTTTGGCTGCCAACCCTCTGTATCAAGGGTCCTTTTAGAATCTTTTTTTTTTGCAGTTTTTGGCCGGGGTTGGGTTTGAACCTGCCACCTCCGGCATATGGGGTCGGCACCCTACTTCTCTGAGCCACAGGCACCGCCCCAAGAATCTTATTTACTCCCCATAACACTTTACCATTTTCTTAAGAAGGGACATTGAAAGATTTGCCCTTAGTGACTTCTTTTGTTCTGTTTTTCTCTGGCTATTTGTCATAGTTTCTGGGCAGGGAGGTTGGGTCATCTCAGTTATCTGAGTGTTGACATCTTGACCCTGTGGCTCTGGGGCAGAGCTCTTGACTGTATGTGGCAAGCTTCTGTGTGTTTTCTCTATGGCATAGCAAATGGCAGGCCAGTTGACTTAAAGAACCATGGGTGGGATAAACAGAACACTAGAGATTATGGAATCCAACATGTAACTCCCCAAGGGTCACAAAACAAGTGTTGTGCTCAGGATGACCTGTGGTGTCAGGGCCACTGGGTGATGGCTAAGTAGAGATGCTCCCCGTCTCTACCTGTTACTGCCTTAGGCACATTTTCCTTTGCTCTTTCTCTTTCTTTGCTTACTCTTTCACACCCTTCTATTCCATTTCATTTACCCTTCTTTCCCACTATGTAGGTCTGCCAAAGGAGCCTACCAGGATCTCCTGTCCTTGCTATTGGCACTCATAGCTAAATAGATTACTGACTGGGGTGTTGGAAGAGGGAAGAATTTGGTGTCCCACTGGAGAACGTTGGTGTTAAAGGGTAAAGAGATTCAGTATTTGTGTATTACGCAAGGAAGCATGATAGTGCTGTAGTCTAAATAACACTAATGGGCCTTTCTCTCAGCTTGGCCTGAAACATGCTGTTTTCCTTAAATTTTCCATCAGAGAGCAGAAGTCATCTAATGACTTTTGTACAAATGTTTGCCATCTTAGAAGCGAGCTGTGTTTATTTCCTCAGTTACAAAAATGTATTGTTTATAACTTGTGAAGAAATATGACTCTATTCTGATTTGCTTCCCATCTCCTTTGCTCCCTGGGTCATTATTTAGCTTGTTGTCAGGTGGACCAAACTGCCTAGTGGGGAGGAAGACATCCCAGGCAGACTTTCAAAGCTTGCTTGATCTTTTTCAGAGGTTTATGAATACAAAGAAATTCACTTGGAAATATTTGGACTTTGGCTGCAAATTCAATTTAAGGTATTGGCTTGACAAAACTGGTCATTCCTTTGAGCAAGATGAAATTAAGCATTAGTAGAGAGAATGAAAGAAAGTAGACATTGGGTGGAATGTGACCATCAGGATAGATATTCTCAGGCTCTTACTCAACCTTGCACGTGGCTTACTGTTTCTTCCACATGGTGAGGCTGATCATGTACTCATGCTGTAGCCAAACAGAACCTCCTCTGTGTATTTTCCCCTCTCTCAGTTCTTGGTCCACTTGCCCTTCTGTTCTTCTTCCTAGCCATTGCAAGATTCAAGACAGTCTTTCCCAGTCCTCTTGCTACCGTAAACGTCCCCGTTATTGTAACTGTGTTATTTCCTTACATGCCTTTCCTGCCTTGTTGGACTTCTCATTTGATTTTTTTTCTTCCTTATTTCTTGAGGTCTATGTCTGCTTTACCTTTTATCTCCCTCACACAGTCTAGTACAGATCCTGGGACATGGTGAGGACTCATTTGAGAACGTGCTGTCTGTCTGGAAGAAGTTCAGATTGAGTTGGGGAGGCAAGCAGGCAGCAGGGCGTGGGTAGCATGGAATGGCCCCCGAGGTAACTTCACGGTGTCTAGCACTGCACTCTGCTCCTCTCTCACACCCTCACTCTCTGAGTTCACTAGTGCCCCTTTAGCTTGATGGTTCCACGGTCCTGTCTACACTGTCTCACGTTTTCAAAACCTTCTTGTTGAGGGGAAGCTATGTTTTCTCGTACAGAAAGATGGCTATCTGTTGGGCCTTAAGACTTCTTTTTTTTTTTGCTTGTTGGATAATGCTTCAGTAACACAGGGTTCACATCACCAAGATTAAACAGTGGTCACATGCACAGAAGAACACCGGCCTTCTGGCTGAGGGGCAGGGAAGCTAGAAGGAGCGTAAAACAGGACACAGGTGGGCAAGGCCTTGAGACTTCTTAAGGGCCTGGCTTACCCCACAACCCAACACTGTTTAATCAAACTTTTTTTGGGTTTGTTTTCTCATTCTGCTTTTTAGGAAAAACATTTTAGCTTTCTGTCTTACATAATATGTACTCTAGGCCATACATATGTCCGCAGCTGCAAACTTCATGCTGGTATTCCAACCTTAGGGCTTTCAAGTAGTTTTGAAAACCAAAGCTATGATTATCTGTTTACAACTTATAAAGGTGACATTAATTTATCTTAATTTATCTTGAGCATCCTTGCTTATGTTTCATCCATAATGAGATTTCTGCTTGTTTGTTATAAAGTTTATGTAAATATTTAAAAATTAAATGGATTCAATAAAAATATAGCATACCCTCATGTACCACCACCCAGCTTACAAAGTAAAACAAGATTAACACAGAGCCCTACGTGCGATTTCCTTTCTTCACTCTTTTGTCCCTAGAGGGAATGAATATCCTGAAGTTTGAGTTTATAATTCCCTTCCTTTTCTTGAGACTGTTACTATATGTTCCTAAACAAAATATGTAATGTTACTTTATATTTTTAAAGCTTTGTATAAATGGTGGTGTGTACCTTTAGTTCTAGCTGCTGGGAGGCCAAGGTGGGAGGATTGCTTGAGCCCAGGAGTTGGAGCCTGTGGTGTGCTATGATGATGCTTGCACATGGGCGTGACACTCCTGCTAGAATTACAGGTGTGAACCACCATGCCTGCCCTTCTTGTGCATCTTTAAAGAAATCTCTTCTTATCTTGATGATGTGCAGATTTCCTCACGTTTCCTTCTAAATGTGTAGCTTCATGTATCATTTACTTTTTCCCCAACGAAGAATCATTTTATAACCTGCATGGCTCTGTGAAGAGGAAACGGAGTTTTAAACACTCCTTGCCATGTGCTAGCTGTGATATTAGATAGCTCTCTTTACCTCTAGAACCTCAGGTCTCCCTCCCTACTCCATCTGAAAAAATGGGATGATTTTTAACTATCTTGCACGATTGATGTGAGATTAATTTAGATAAACTATGCCAAGCATCTAGGAAGTACCTGGCATCTCACAGTCACTTCCTAATGTAGCTGTTTCTTTCCTTCTCTTTTATCTTCCCTGAGAACGGGGAAGTGAGCATGAGGGCCCAGGAATGTGAAACTGCCTTTGCCTGTGACTGCCCCAGGTACGCGTAGAAACCCGACCATGGGCTTTTTCCAGCCTCTTTCTGGCAGCTGGCTTGTCCTTCCTCCTGCTCTGGACTCTTCCCCACAGCCTGGGTTTCTGCCCTAAGCCAAGTAGCAGATGCCTCTGTTTTACAACCTGTCACAGACCTCTGAGTAGATGCAGGCAAGCCTTGGAGCAGCCACGCACTTTTTCCTTCTGGACACTTAAAGACGCTTTTCATCAGAACAGAGCTGTTTTTAAACAAGGATATAGACTGGTTTCCGCACAAGGAGGTTTGTGATTCATTTGTGTTTTAGTTACTCCTGAGCACAACCAATACCATGGGGTGATTCTTTACTGTGGGCTCCAACTTGCCCTGGGAGGGGACAAACGGATTGAAGTAACAGACACTACTGAAGTATAAGAAACAGATATAGTCACACTGCTTGACTTACACTTGAAGTTTTGTGTCTTAGGTTGCATATGGCATACTGGTTAGAACGTTTGTGCTGTTTTGTGGCCCCTGTTGGAGAATCAAATACTTAAGTTGTTCAGCTTCATTGTGGGATTCTTTTGTGGGATGTCCTTGAAGTTAGGGTTTTGATACTGGTTTAAGGTGGGTGGTTGGTTCACATCACAGCCAATCACGGATGTGGGGGTGGGACCTCTTCTTAGCATGCAGGCTGTAAGGCCACAAGGTCTTGGCTATTCCATTCTGAAGCCCTTTTAGGTGTCATCTGCTTAGTCGTGACCCAACAGTGCATCTTAGTGAGTAAAGAGCATTGGAAACACTCTCCTGAGATTGGTGGGCTTCCTTCTGGGATCCTGTGTAGCAACATTGTTCATTTAAAATGCAATGCAAACTACATATGTAACTATGAATTTTCTAGTAGCTATACAAAAATGAGCTAAAAAACAGGCAAAAATTAATTTTGCTAGTGCATTCCATTTTACTTGCTATATCCAAATAGTATCTCAAGATGTAATAAATATGAAAATTCTAAATGAGGTATTTTCCATTGCTTTTTTCATACTAAACCTTTGAAACGAAGCACTCATTTTATATTTTTGGTCCATCTTGATCAGACTAGTCAAGTTTTGGCTTCTCAGTAGCTGCATGTGGCTGCTATGCTGGACGGTGCGGCTCTGTGATGTTTTGGGGGAAGGGGTGGGGTCAGCGTACCTTCCCCATCTTTTTCCCTCTGTTACTTAGACCACTACTAACCAACTAGCTGAGGTCCTCTGTTCTCTTTTCCTTGTGGGGAGATAACCAGTGTGGAGCTTAATCTTTACATAGCCTGCAGTTATCCCTTTTCCCCCATAACATACCAGTAAGGTACTTAGGACTTAAATGTGTTTGGGAAAGCAAATCTTTACATATATGTGACTTTGAGTATTGTTTCCAAATACCTTCAGTATTAGTTTTTAGGACGCACATGCAAAAGAATATGAAAGCTGGGGGGTTGACAGTCAGGAGGTGGAGTGATGGTGCAGGCGTTTCTTACTCCAATAGTACTGATGGAAGAGAGAGGAAAATTAGAACGGCTACCTTCTAAGAGGACTTACGGAGATTTCACAACAGCCCCCAAATAAGATTTTCATAAAAGAAATTCAGGGGAAGAGTTGAAAATATTAAAAGGGGAAAATACTAATGCAGTGGAAAACCACAACACGTAACTCAAAATGTAAATCATGAGGGAAAAGCTAAGCGACTTAGAGAACCGATGTAAGAGGTCTAATGGTCAAACAATAGAAACTGCAGAAAGAGAAAAAGGAATGGTGGAGAAAAGACAATAATGAAACAACTATTAGTGAAAGTTTCTTGGAGTGAAGGAAGACCAGGTGTGTAAAGGACCCACTCACTGGGTTATACTCAGGACCAATGGAAAAGACAGCATATTGAGACATATCTGGATTCTGGCAAAATTTTTAACTTCTAAGGAGGAAGATTAAAAGATTTTTCCATGTTACACTATTTAAAATGTTTAGTTTTCAACAAAGCTTTATGAAATGCACAAAGAAACAACAAAGTGTGGCCTATACACAAGAAGAGAAAGCAGTTAATAAAAACCATCTTTTAGAAAACCAACTGTTGGCTGAATTAGACAAATATTTTAAATTACCTGTTATAAATATGTTCAAAAATTTCAGATGAAAGAAAAAGTAACTTACAATGGGAAAACAACCAGATTTATAAGAATTCTAGACAATGGTGGAATAATATATATGCTGTATATATTTTAATGTTTGTTTTTCATCCTTATAGAATTATTTTGGATGCATTAATTGAGAAGGGATCTGTGTTTACCCATTTTTCTGTTTATTTGCCTGTTTGCTGAAGAATTTATTGAATAATCTACTATTGATATGAAAGACCTTGTTTATCTGATGTTAAATATAAATATGTACATACATAGAGGCCTGAACTAAAAGTTATTTTATTATAAAATGTATTTATATAAGAACTTATATAACATGGTGTTTAAGATAAGACAGCTATATGCATTTGTGCAGTGTCCAACTTGCACAACCATACATGAGCTGGCCCAGGAATAATGATACAATGAACACCTGTGTGCCCACTATGGCGCTTATGACATGGAACATTCCTGATACCCTGGAAGCTTCCTGTGTGTCCATTTCTTATTGTATCCTCTTCTGCTCATATGTAACCATGGCAAAGGTAGATTTCATGTTTATACTTATCTTTACTTATCTTTTATAGTTTAGCCATTTGTCTATGTATCCCTAAACAATATAATATTTAGTGCTAGCCTTTTATTGGATCCTTCACTTTCATAAAAGTGAAGTAATACTATTTGCTATGCTGAATGTTAATGGTTTTAAATTTTCTATTGACAGGTGAAGCTGCCTTTATTCATTTTTACTGCTCTGTTGTATTCCAGTGTATAAATACACCGCAATTCATTGATCCATTTTACAGTGGATGGTTTCTTTTTGTACAATGCTGGGTTTATTTTACGTATGTTTTGTTCATTTTGTGCTCATTTAGGAGTGAAGTTGCTATGTGTTTTTCTTTCTGCTACTCTTATCTGTTTTTATTATCAAGATCATCATCATCTCATAAAATGCCTAATTAGGTGTTCCTTTAACTATTCTTAGAAGGTGTTTTGTCATGATTGGATATTTATACTTTGAATGTTTTGTAGAATTCACCTCTAAAACCTTGTGGTTTGGTGGTTTTCTTTATGAGAATGTTAAATATCGATTCCATTTCTTTAATGGTTAAAGACCACTGAGATTTTCCATTTTTCTCTCTCTCTCCCTTTTCTTTTCTGAGTCAGTTTTGATTATGGGTTTTCTTCCTAACACTTTGCCATTTCTCCCAGTATTTCGAACTTATTTTTTCCTTCACTCGAGATATGTTAATTTGTCATGGTTCATTTTCCTCCCTCAGACCTTCTTGTCACATCCTTTCTGTCCTGGAGTTCTGTCAAGGCCTGACGCCTCTCCTGCCTCTGTCTCTCTCTCTCTGTTCACAGTTTCATCTGTCTGCTTAGCATCCCTGCAGCGCTGCCTTGGGGGGAGTGGTCCGCCTTGGGGGAGAGTGGTCCGCCTTGGGGGGAGTGGTCCGCCTTGGGGGGGAGTGGTCCGCCTTGGGGGGTGTGGTCCGCCTTGGGGACCCCCCCCCACTCTGCTTCTCCAGCTTCCCTTCTGCCCACGTGCTGCGCCCAGCTCTGCAGAGCTCCAGATCCCTCCTGCACTGGGCCTGTTCCCCTCAGCTCCATCTTCCTCCACGATGTTCATTACGTGTGTGTTGTTCTAGAAGGTCTGATCTTCTGTCCTCCTTTCCCTTTTCCCGGCTACTTCCTACTTGTTCTTTTAGGTCTCAGGGTGGTGGCGCTTGTCTTTGAGATGCCTTCCGTGACACGCATTCTCCCACATCCCGCAGTGGTCTGTTCTGCCCCCTCTGGGGTGGTCTCGGTGACACTCACGCTCCCACTCCCCGCAGCGGTCTGTCCGGCCTCCTCTCCATGGTCTTGGTGACACTCATGCTCCCACCTCCCGCAGCCGTCTGTTCCGCCCCCTCTCGGATGGTCTTGGTGACACTCACGCTCCCACGTCCCGTAGCGGTCTGTTCTGCCCCCTCTTGGATGGTCTTGGTGACACTCACGCTCCCACATCCCGTAGCGGTCTGTTCCGCCCCCTCTAGGATGGTCTCCGTGACACTCACACTCCACGTCCCGCAGCTGTCTATTCCGCCCCCTCGGGGATGGTCCCCATGGTCTTCATAACACTCATGCGCCCACCTCCCGCAGTGATCTGTTCCGCCCCCTCTAGGATGGTCTCCGTGACACTCACGCCCTACGCCCCGCAGCCGTCTGTTCCGCCCCCTCGGGGATGGTCCCCATGGTCTCCATGACACTCATGCGCCCACCTCCTGCAGTGATCTGTTCCGCCCCCTCTAGGATGGTCTCCGTGACACTCACTCCCTACGTCCCGCAGCCGTCTGTTCCGCCCCCTCTCGGAT
>CAUYRH010074205.1:0-56459 GCA_963574655.1 Perodicticus potto
TCCGTGTGGTACTTCAAAATCTCATCCAGTTGCTCAGAGGTCATGTCCTTCAGGTCACTGCCATGTACCACACAGGCCTTGGCATCTCTAATTAGGACCAAAAAATAAAGTCACCCATTTCATCACCAGCATGAGGAGGGGATACCCTTGGTAACATACACACTTTGTAAATGATACAAACGCAGAAGCTACTGTCCACGCAGCATTTTACAGGTTACTGAGCATTTTAAGTATTTATCTCACCGGAGGCGCACTCACAACAACCCAAGGGACAAGCCCATCTGTCACCCTCCTCTCCTCACCTTTCTAAGACATATTGTAAGACACACGGAAATAATATAACCAAGGTTTAGAAAGTGGCAGAGGTGATTAAAGACCAAACCCTTCCCTAGCTCTAAAGTAGGGTGAGGGGGCCCTAAACCATAAAAACAAAAAACTCATTTGTTCTGTCGTCTATTTCCTTGATTACCAAATTTTCTTTTCTTAGCCTGCACTACCTAAGCGACTGTCACTTTCTTGTGGACCTAGAAATTATCGAGGTGCTAAGCAGTACAGCTCAGTGGTTAACACCGAGCAAAGTGGGAACAACGCATCAGCTAAGTGCTGGTTACCACGACCTCCCTGGGGATGACAAGACTGCTTTCTGGTAGTGCAGGTTCATGCCCTACTCAGAGCAAATCCAGCAGAGAATCATTATAGAAGCCTAAGGTTCCCAACCACCACTATTTGCTTGTTCCCGGCAGACTGATGTGAGATTCCAGCCTTACCTGGGGTTCACCTGGCTGACTGGGATGTTGAGCCGGGCAGCGATGTCTTCCACAGTCTCGTTGCCTTCTGAGATGATGCCCACACCTTTGGCAATGGCTTTGGCTGTGATTGGATGATCTCCTGTGACCATGATGACCTGTAATAAGAATCAGGACAATGTGCTGAACACAACTACCAAGCAAATGACCTAAAAAAAGCCTGTACATCAGTAGGTAAATCTTAAGGAGGACTCAGCTGAGAATACCAAAAGGAAAAGAATGCAAATGTAAAACGAAATAAACATCCACGAGCCAAAAATATAAACAAATGTGTTCGCAGAAAGAAAACACTAAGCCAATACCCAGATCTTATTTTGGTACATGGTCACTAGCATACACAATGCCTAGTTTTTTCTTTTACACAGTTGCATAAAAATACATTGTTTACTAAACACAGCAAAATATAAAAATCCGGTGCTGGTGAGATTGTAGAGGCACCTCAGATTATGCTGATTAGCATTCTCAAACTGGCCCAATTTGGGGTGAGAATGGTATGTAGCAAGAATTCCAAATTGTTTCTGTTCTTTTTGATCTAATGATTAGAAGAATATACTTTTTAGTAGATATGGCTACAAACAGTCAATGTGGTAGGGGAATATTTTCTCCAAAGTTTTTCAGGGCACCATTACTCATGAGTTTTTCATGGAAAAACAAAACCAATTCAAATACCCAGCAACAGGGTATTAGTACATCTGAGTAATAATGTTCAGGTACTTAAGATAAATTCAAAGACACACTCATTGAAAAAGTCCATTAGAAACAGACATGCCATTCACTGCTATTAATTTAGAATAATAAAAGCATTTCAATATTTAAAACTTTAAGTCTTTTTATTTTGCTTACATTTCTTTGATAAAGACGTGTTTTCCTCTTTAATCTCTCACCTGCTGTTTATGCCAACATTGTAATACTATTTGATCTTTTCTGCTTGCAAGTAAAGCTTTGAAGATGAGAAACTAACGCTCCAGGTGACAAAACAGCCGGCCACCTGGACCTCGAGGGCAGAATGTGCTGAGGGAGGTGCCCTGGCACAGGACAGCCAGCGCAGGCAACATCCGGGCGCTACCTTAATTCCAGCACTTCGGCATTTGCCCACGGCATCGGGAACAGCCGCCCGTGGAGGGTCGATCATGGAGATGAGCCCAACAAAGCAGAGGTTATCCACAGGGAAATTCACATCATCGGTGTCAAACTGGAACCCTTCAGGAAACTGCTCATCTGGCAGAAGGAGGTGGCAGAAACCTGCAAGGGGGGCGCAGGGAGCCTTGGAGGATTCTCACTGCAGCCTGCCCACCACATCTACCTTCAGCTGATCTGTGGTCTGCAGTATTTTTAAAATAGCTTCACAAAAGAATGAAGGTTTTGCTTAACATTTATAAATGGTAAAGAGTCACTAAAAGAAAAAACCAATTCATCAGACAGAATCACCCTTAGCCACAAAGACACAGGAATGGTTTGATGTGACAAGCGTGAATTGACAGCAGTGATTCTGAGCAC
The DNA here is from genome assembly GCA_963574655.1 of Perodicticus potto. Taxonomy (NCBI): domain Eukaryota; kingdom Metazoa; phylum Chordata; class Mammalia; order Primates; family Lorisidae; genus Perodicticus; species Perodicticus potto. The sequence goes on from CAUYRH010074205.1 coordinate 2,304, forward strand.
TGAGACATTAGGGTTCCAGACATGTCCACTGACAGGAGGTTCTCAGGATCTGGCAAATCATGTAATTATACGTCTCAAGCTACCTTCTCTGGAAAAAATGAGGTCACACGTCTGCTCGCTTGTTCATTTAAACAAAAGATATTACCGAGCACCAATACGGGGCATCACACTAGCTACCTGAAGGAATAACGCAGATGAGGCACATTCTGCCCAAGAGGTTCATCATCTGGTATTACAGTCAACGCACGAATCAAGATATTCAATAGCCCCTTCAATTTTGTATGAAGGCTGAAATGATCTTGGAAGTAGCATAAGGTGCCATGTGGACTCAAAGAAAAGAGACTTCTGCTTTGGGGTCATGGAGGTGGGGAGGCAAAAATCACTTAAGAGAAGACAGTGATCTTTTAGTTGGACAGATACGGATGAAAGACCACGAATCACACACAGGAAAAGGCGCAGTGCCCGAGTACGGGACCAGGTAACCACTGCTAAATTATTCAAGTTAAAGAGAACAGAAAGAATTACGTATATAATAAATTTGTATTTGTCCGTCTACAAAATCTTACAAACGCCAGTTTCCCAAACACGTGCAACAATGGGTAGGAATGAACTTCTAAACCTCAGTGGCTATCAGGGAGGACAAGATAAATATCATCTGAGACTAAAAGTTTACTGTTATTAGTCTAGTTTATGAGCTAAGTTCCCATATAAATTCATAACCATTCTAAGGCAGTCAGGAAATGGCCATAATCTAGATGCACTAAGAATTAATTTTAATTTAATTAAGCTTATTGATTGTGGCCACAGCAACAAAGGTAGGTACGTAAGAGTCCCTTCCCCCATTTCTTTCTTTTTAAACAAACAGAACTGACCAGCACGAGACCAAAGGTCTAAGTACAAGTCAGAAACAAACCATCAGGATCTGGTTTCCCACAGTCCCAAACATTTAATATTTCTAAAGCACTTAGTGTTCTCAAAATGACAGGGGGGCAAATACAAACAGGTAGAGATCACCCCAGGAAGACTTAGAGGAAGGTCAGCGAGACGTGAAGGTTAACGGGATCACCTGTAACTGTCCCCCAGCCTAGACAGCCTGACAGAGCCGCGCAGGCGCTCACGGCTAGGCTCCCCACGCACCTAGCACCCGCTCTCCAAGGCCGCCCAGCTCCAGGTAGGCGTTCTGAAAGGCGTCTTTCAGCTCCTCGTCCAGGGGCTGCTCCTTGCCGTGGATCAGGATCGAGCTACAACGGTCCAGGATTCTTTCTGGGGCACCTTTCATCACCAACAGGTGTCGGGGCTCAGATGTATTGGGGTTCTTATGAATGGACAACTGTGAAGAATTATTCATATGTGAACATGGGTGGGGGGTGGGTGGCAATCCTTGGAGGAAAACAAAGCTTCACTTACTATTTAGTATTTGTTAAACCCCCCCCCAACCAAAAACCCTCCACCACACCAAGATCCCTTCTTTCTGAACTTTGGAGTATCTCCGACCTTATGATGTACTTTGAATACCACAGAAACAAAAAAAAACAAGCACTATGGTGTATTTGTAAATTCCTGACACGTGTTCACATACAAAATGTTCCTCAAGAACATTCCAGAACAAAGGGATTGGCACACATTTGTGCGCATACACCCCATCCCCCTCCGCATACCCCCACCCCAAACTGCAAATATATTATTTCCAAAGGGATCACGTGATTATTTTGGAAGCGGTTTTATTTATCAACTGATACTCAACTAAATTGGGATTTTCTATATGTAGTCAGGGTAAAATTTAAAGTTAAATCTTATAACTCCAAAAGGAGAATATTTCTTCTTTGAGTTTACATTCCTCCCGCCTTGGTCCCCAGCCTGCCCTCACCCAACCACACGATTGATCGTGAGACCTGGTACTTGTTGGTGGAGTTGAAGGGTATCTCCACGATTTTGGTGTATCTTTCTCTCATCTCCTTCACAGAACCACAGCACACCTCAATGCACTTGAGGAGCGCTGACTCAGAGGCATCTCCTGCAACAGCCCGCTGTGAACAGAGACATCTCTGTTACTTACCTGAAATTAGTTTCACTGAGGAACCACCGAAAACAGGAAAAATAACTTGGCCCATATTCCAAGCTTGTGAGAGGTGGGAAGGGCAGGAGAGGTGGAAGCAGCAACGTGGGGAGTGACTGATGGCTGTGCACAGTGCTTCAGAGCCCAACTCCAAGCTGTTCCCCCACCCGTATCAGATGCCAGTAATAAAAGGGTATGTGAAGGCCTCACCTGGCCCAAGAGAATAACACCCTTCCAATCTATTTTAGCCTATTTTTATCTTCCCCTGGCCTGGTGAAGCATCTCAAAGCCAATGCTATTCCCAGCTACATTATTTCTGGTTAGGAGTGAAAATATTAGGCTGAGAGGGTAAATATTTATAGCACCCTTCATGGCCCTAGAATTTGAAAGGAAATGGCTTAGGGTTTCAGGACTGGGGGCAAACTGTCTGCTTCGAGGGCAAAGTAGAGCACTTTACATTCTAAACATAATGCACAAAATTATCTGGCCCTGGACGCCGCAAAAGAGCACTAGTTTTGACTGTGATATAATTCAATCAGCAGGCATTTTACTTCAAAACCATGTGTCAGGTAACACACTTGTATTTCCTGTGGTATACTTTTATGGTGACATGCTTGTATTTTCAACATAGTAAAAACATTTCAAGTTGTGAACATTCATATCTTTATAAATTTTAGAGCTTTGACATACCAGGCTACCTAAGCAGATGAGCAAATTAATGCTCACAAGTATACTAACCCCAGGTAGCAAGGCATACAGGTTTGGTACGAAACACAAAGTAAGTGGAGGTCATTTTTAGTAAAAGCCAGTTACTAAGGCAGGGCTACTACTCCCTTTTATGGGCAATAATGCCACTGATGCCACCCAACTCCTGAAATACTGATAATACACCTCCTGCTATCTTTCTGGGGATTTTACATCAGAAAAGGAAATCCCCTTTACAGAATAAACAAACCCTATCTTCACAATAGAGGCCATTTCAGTTACAACAGTTTAGCCGTATTCTCTCTGGCAACTCAGTGGACACCCAGAACTACCACTGAAGAGACCAGCGTCTAGAAAGCCCCATATGGAGGCTTCTTCTCCTGAAGGACTTTGTGGAGCTCATGACCTTGCTGAGACTTCATCTTTACTGGGGCAACACAGAAAAACCTCCGTCATTTCCAACTGCATGAGAATTCCATGAGGCTGAGCTTATTTGTGCCTTGAGCTTATTTTCGCATCATTAGTAAATAAGCTAAGAACAAATAAGATAAGCTGAGCTATTTTAAGAAAATAAATGGCTTAAAGGATTTACTGGAATCTACTGTATCCTAATATGCAAATACGATTATGGAGTCAGTGGAGCAGCCCTCACTGTCCACTAGGTTAGGAGATAGATAAACTCAAGAGTCGTCAAAGCGGGCTAATTAGGTTTTTCACCAATAAAGACTGCCTTCCACCTCCCCCTTCTCCCGGGTCAGATCTTTACTATATCTTCCCTTTTCTCCAACCTATCTGGACGCAGGGCTACCATGTGTACCATACAGCTACACATCACAAATCACCACGTGGACTGTCCCAAGTGTTCTACCATGAACGATGGTTGTACAGACACCGAGGTGACGTGCTATTTAATAAGAACACTCAGGGGCAATTCTTGTGCAGGATCTACACCCGGCAAAAGGTAAACTAATGGTTAACAGCAACTCCTGAGCGTACCTTAAGAATAGGTAGGTTCTCCTGGTTAGCCTGAAACACTGCCCTGTTACAAAGACCAGCAATTCTGGAGAGAGCAAGCCAGGTGGCTGAAGTCTTGTCAAAAGAGACACCTGATGAAGGCGAGAAAACAGGAAAGAACATACATTAACTTCAAACGTCATGTTCTCAGTTACTACTGAAGGCCCATCAAAATCTGATTGTTTCATCCCATTTCTCAATTAATGAAACTAATCAGGTTTCAGACAGTTTTCAGTCACATCTGGTAGGGCAAATTAACTTTTCTATTAACATGCAGAAAAAAACCATCTAAACCCTGTATCCTTGACTCTTTACCAAATGATAAAGATTACCAAAATGTAAAGAAACAAGAAACTGCCATGAGCTTAAAAAAAAAAGAAAAATCTCGCAATTTCTTATTAAAAAAAGAACAAGCGGGCTCAGTGCCTGTGGCTCAAGTGGCTAAGGCGCCAGCCACATACACCTGAGCTGGCGGGTTCGAATCCAGCCTGGCCCGCCAAACAACGACGGCTGCAACCAAGGGATGGCCGGGCATTGTGGTGGGCACCTGTGGTCCCAGCTACTTGGGAGGCGGAGACAGGAGACTCACTTGAGCCCAGGAATTGGAGGTTGCTGTGAGCTGTGATGCCACAGCACTCTATCCAGGGTGACAGCTTGAGGGTCTGTCTCAAAAAAAAAAAAGAACAAGCAAAGTGAAGAGGTGGCTAAAGTGTGAGGCCGCCGTGCTCTTACCGCTCTGGTTCTCGGTCGTATCAGCTTCATGGATTTGATTGTCAAACCACATGTGTGCCACCGTCATCCGGTTCTGAGTCAGAGTCCCAGTCTTGTCTGAGCAGATGGTGGATGTGGACCCCAAGGTCTCCACGGCTTCTAAGTTTTTCACTAAGCAGTTTTTCCTCGCCATGCGCTTGGCAGTGAGTGTCAGACACACCTAAAAGATATTCAGAATTAGAGTCCTTCCCTCGATCAGGCTGGAATTCTACAGATTCCCGCTATACCCTAATATGAAAGAAATTTGTCTGAAATTAAATCTCCCCAACCTTCTGTTGAAGCCTGAAGAAATAATAATGACAACATCTATCTGGGGTTTCCCCCTCTCCTCCAAAAAGCAATACATTAAGAAAAATAATCGTCTACTACATTCTGTTCCCCTCACCTAACTCGCAGTTCTTCTCCTCTCCCCATCACCCAACTCTGGATCACGGAATTTAAGGACAAAATGCATGCTTTGGGGCTACCTCCCGTATAAACACATGCTGAGGTTTTTCTCACTGTCAAAACTCAACAAGTGGCATGGCTCTGAGAGAAACGATACACAAACGCATTCCCTTAGAAGAGGGACGCGTCTCACACACAAGGTGACCAGAGGGACCACTGTCCCCGAGCCTCTTACCGTGACAGTGGCCAGCAGGCCCTCTGGTACGTTGGCTACAATGATACCGATGAGGAAGATGACAGCCTCAAGCCAGGTGTACTCAAGGATCAGGGAAAGGATGAAGAAAGACACACCCAGGAACACAGCCACACCCGTGATGATGTGGATAAAATGTTCAATTTCTGCAGCAATGGGGGTCTGGCCGCCTTCCAGCCCAGAAGCCAGTGTGGCGATTCTTCCCATGACAGTGCGATCCCCAGTGTATACGACAATGCCACGTGCGGTGCCTTAAGAAAGAGCATGGGAGATTGTACCAAACTGCATCTAACTGGAAAGAAGCCATAGAATTTGCACAATTACATAGTATGGTTTAAAAAAGGGACAGGAACACATGTTTTCAAGGGCCAGCTCCTTGGCTGTATATACAGTTGGTTTTAAACCACAGACACTTGGGCAAAGGGATTTCTAATCCATTAAGATAGGACAGCAGCACATCGTCCGTGCTGGGTTGGCAGTGAAAACAGAAGCAGCACGCTGGGGTGGAGGAAGGGGAGAGAGATGTAGCCGCAGGGCTGCCTGGCTTTCCTGCCAGCAACCTGCAGCCTTTGCTCTCTCCTTGATGCAAGTGGTCACTATGGAGTCGACAGAACAAGAGGACAAATAGGCCTCTGGCTATTTTGTTTTGCTTCGTTTTTTGTTAATGCCCAAGATAAAAACCATGCTGTGCATTCTAGTGGATTAAAATGATCTACCCTCAACACAGTTGGTGGAAAAGAAGGCAATGTTCCTTGTCTCCAGAGGGTTCTCATTTGTGAAATCCGGAGACCTCGTCTGGGGTTCCGATTCACCAGTGAGTGAAGAGTTATCCACCTGAAAGTGAGAAAAACAAGCAGCGTCAGGGGAACCCCAGCCTCGTCACCCAGCCCGTGCTGCCCCCCTTATCTGCCCAAACAGCAGGGCCAGCTCTCAGAGGGCTGTCTGAGAGGTACCTTGCAACCGTTTGCAGATATGATTCTGAGGTCAGCGGGGATTCGGTCCCCCCCTTTCACTTCCACCAGATCCCCGACCACGACGTCCTCTGCATTTATGCTCATTTTCTCACCATTTCGGATCACAAGGGCTTGCTTTAGAAGGAAAAAAAGTTTATACCATTAAGTCAGATCAAAACGGATACTGACAAGGAGTAGCATCCAAAACAAGAAAATAACTTTTAAACAATTTATAAAAATCCTAAGTATTTGAATCCATAACAAAGGTATTATTCACCTTTTCAAACTTATACAAGTTACACAAGCCTGCTTGTCAGTTACCTGAAAGGTAACGGCTTTTAGACAGCGTGCCTGTGTAAAGGGCTAATGTTCAGAAGGCAGCTATAACCTCCTGAGAGAGAAGGAAAGGGGGTCTGGTTTTGGGCAAGGGGGAAAGACAACCATCTCTCTACTGGAGTCACTTGATACTGGAAAAAAGCCTTTCACAACCATTCACATTCTTGGGGCTAAGCCACCCACCGGGGAAGGACAAAGCACCAGGTACCTGAGGGACCATGTTTTTGAAGGATTCCATGATCTTTGAACTTTTAGCTTCTTGATAGTAGGAGAAGCAGCCAGTTATGATGACAACTGCTGACAACACCACTCCAAGGTACAGCTGGAAGGGAACAGACAGGTCAGGGCTGAACTGCTCTCATGGAGAACTGGGAACATTTAGTTTGACTTCTGGCTGCATAAAGAGCAGGCTTTTCATAGAGAGACCAAGGCTTCAAAACTACAGAGCTCATGTCTTCATACTTACCTTTCTAGGGATCATGTATAGGAGGGCTGGACATGGTGCCAGTCACACAAATACCTGAAGACTAATTGGAACACTTCCAGACTTTTGGAAGTGTTCTAGATGAATCAATTCTTCTCAAAAGAGAGATATCCCTCAAACCACTTGTAACATTTGAAGAATAGCTACCAAAGACTTCTGGACAGGTGTGACGTGCCAACATTAAAAGCAGGGCTGGGCCTAGGGAGTGGCAGCTGGACCCGGGCAGGGTGTGCACAGAGCTGCATGTTCACAGCAGCACACCCAGGGGGACATCCAGCTTATAAAAGCATCCTGAGTGGGAGACGAGAGAGAGAGAGCCCTGAATGGCGATGGAAGAATGGATGGGTCTTGAAAGCGACAGCTGTGGACACTACTTCTCAATGTTTAAAACCATCACATAACCAGTGGTAGTTAAAAATAAGCCAGAGACCAAACTGGTATCTTACACGTACCTACGAATCCACCCGCGCAACTATACAGAACTCACATTATCATTTTGAGGTTCCTCTTCCGTGGCAGCTTGGATGCTGTAAGCCAAGAAACAAAGAATCGCTCCAATCCACAGTAACATTGAGAAACCCCCAAACAGCTGCCGACAGAATTTGATCCATTCAGGAGTAGTGGGTGGGGGTGTGAGTGCGTTAGGACCATCTCGGGCCAGGATTTCAGCTGCTCGAGCAGATGTCAAGCCCTGAGAAGCAGAGGGATGTAAATGAGACGAACTGCACCAGCACTTACTAGTTCCCTTATCTACCCGACAGCTGAAAAGCTGAGTAGAGGACACAGGGTTAGGGAGAAAACAAAATTTCCCACCAAGGGAAAACCTGGCAAATCCCTCCCTGCATAATGCTTAGATGCCTCCAGACAAACATCATGTTCCAATTCCCTGAGGAACCTATAACACCCCGATTAAAACTCTTTAAATTGATCTATGGGCTGGGTGTGATGGCTCACGCCTGTAATCCTAGCCCTCCGGGAAGCTGAGAAGGGTGGATTGCTTGAGCTGAGGAATTTGAGACCAACCTCAGCAAGAGTGAGACCCTGTCTCTACTAAAAATAGAAAACTCAGCCAGGCACTGTGCTGGCACTGTCTCAAAAAGCAATTGATCTGTGGACACATTTGAATCCAGCCTGGTTTCTTCTAACTTCTTCTTTTAAATAAAGGGATTCATGCCAAATGGCCTTTTTACCAAAAAGATGTCTATTTTAATGAATCAATTCAGTTTTGCAAATGAAGAGCTTTGAGTTTTCCGTATATGGATTATGTCAGGGGAGGAAAAAAAAAAACCTCTACAAACACGAAAGGATACAAACATTTCTGTAGTATTCCAACCTCTTACTGGGTTAACAGTCAAGTATAAAAGTATAAAACTTTATTCTTTGGATGGCAACTAAAAACACTTGTCCGGCATGAAGGGCTCACATACACAAGTGTTTTAGCTAACTCCCAATAAAATGGTCAGTTGAAAAGTATTCACTGAACAAGTACTCTGTACTGAAGCCCTGCTATTTCCTACTGGGCCTTAAACCCAAGATTCACCAGCAGCAAAACAATTAGATACATGGCTCTCATTAAGAGGGAAAAACATGATTACTTTTATATTTGAAAACACCAGGTCAAAAAAAAAATAAGTTCTAAAACACATTTTTGCCTAAAGTGTCTATTTATATGTATTTAGTCATCATGTTACGATCATTTGAGCTTGATCTACATGCCAGGCACTGAATTCGGCATTTTTTTTTTTTTTTTTGAGACAGAGTCGCAAGCTGTTGAGACTTCACAGCTCACAGCAATCTCAAACTCTTGGGCTTAAGCAATTCTCTTACCTCAGCCTCCCAGGTAGCTGGGACTACAGGCACCCACCACAACACCTGCCTATTTTTTGGTTGTAGTTGTCACTGTTGTTTAGCAGGCCCGGGTTGGGCTTGAACCTGCCAGCCTTGGTGTATGTGGCTGGCGCCCTACTCACTGAGCTATGGGCATCAAGCCTGAATTCAGTATTTTAAGGAACTTGTTTAATTCTTAGGACAATCCTTTCTGGGTATTATCAACACCATTTTACTAGTAAGGAAATATACCCACAGCATTGATGTAATGGACTTAGGACACAGAGAGCATACCCCCTAAGACTCTGTAAAAAGTTAACAAAGAAAATACACGTCAAGTGCTTGGAGACTGCCTGGCACACAATGCTGTATTCTCAGTGCCAGGACGCTGTTCAGAGAAGTCAAGGCTCCCTCCTGGAGCTGAAGGTACCCACGCCTCTTGATGCCTTACTGAAACAATGCCACGTGTTAAGCTTGCCATTCAAGTCATTCCCTAGACTTTTTGGTGACTGTCTAGAAGTAACAAAGTCTACACTCCTATAAACTTAATACCAAAATTCTCTAGATAGCAAGGATACACATCTTATGGAAAGGTTTCTCTGAATTTTGTACAAAATTCAGTTCAAATAAACAAAACATACTGCCTTGGATTAGGTGGGCAAGTGCAAAAATTTGAATTGCAGAACAGTTTATCAACTAGCTGAAATTTTCAATTCAATTTAACAAAGGTAGCAAAATAAAGGGAAAACTTCTAATCAAAAGGTCAGAGAATAAGCATGGCTTTGGAGCCAATTCCCAAGTCCTAGTGCTCACGTGTGGTTTTCATCATCTATAAAACAGGGATAATAATGCCTAACTTTCAAAAAGTTTCAGGGAAAATACAATGGTAGCATACATGTATAAAAGCCCAAGCTCTGTGCATGTCACAAAACAAGACAGGTAGATGGCAGCTGTCATCCTCCTCATAGAGCCCCCCAAGTTAGACCTGTGACATGGGGATTATTAGGGAAAACTAGGATTCTCTACAAGTTTCCAAGCAGAACATACACGGCTCAAATCTGTTCCATATTTACGATGAAGTTCATCAAGGCTAAGTTTATGGTCATCCTGAGGGAAAACAGAAACAAAGAAAAGTTAAACACTGTAGCATAAAAAAGGATAAAAAACATCAATATTACTCATTACTGTCATTCAGCTCAAAAAATGAGTTTTTCCTCAGTGCAGAAGTGGGCCTGCTTTTCCCCACTGAAAAGCAATGGCTTGGCCACCACGAAGCTATGAAGCAATGGTGGCCCGTGCCTGCCAGCCACATCCTCTTCAGAGAAACCTTACAGAGCTCCGTCTGCCTTCTCTGATAACCAGGCAGATTCTAGACAGGATAAGTCTGTGGAAGCCTCCATAGCCTAGAGAGGTTGGAAGTTCCCAATATTCGGGATAATCCAGAGAAAAGCAAAGACCCACGATGTCAACTGCAGTTCATTCTGTGGACCTCTGAATGTGCCAGAGTGACTGAAAAACTTTTCCAACGTTCTCAATTTTCTAAAAAGAAAATATTAAGTATTAACCTCTACAAATAGGCAAGATCTGTACAACTACCTTCTCTTTTAAAATAAAGCAATTTTCTGACAAAGGATACATGCAGTAAGGTAGGGGTGGCATACACGCAAAGATGGAAGATGCAATTTTTAAGAAGGATGACAGATGCAACCTTCTTCCTGGGGCTTACCATAGTCACTTCTTTCTTCAGTTCATCCATGTCCCTGTCTTTCTTGGCCTTTTTGCCCTTTTTGTCACCCTGTTCTGAAACTGCTGCAGGCTCATATTTATCACGTCCAACCTACGGGAGAATGTGGGAAAAGCGTGGCTGTGAATTACGAACAGCATCTGAAACTGAAGATTCTGGAGCAGGGAATTCTGATAGTTTTTAGGACAGCCATCATTTGGAAGTCACCGGAATAATAACCAAAATTTATGAGCTTACACTGCCTACTACATAAACCAACAATCTACTATTAATTTTGCCATCATTAGCTCAAGACATGACACTGCCCCCACCAGAGGGCATTAGATGGGAGAAAGTGACATCAGGGTCTCAAGATGGCCCTGGCAAGCCACTTCCATATAGGTGGGGGTGAATGAGGAGAGTGTTGTTATCAATATCCCTGTTCTGCAGCCTTCCAGCTTCCTCACAGAAAGAATGAACTTACCTGTACATTATTAACTTCTAGTACAGGACAGTACTTAAAGAAATTGCATTCTGAATCAGAGAGGCCTGAGCTAAAACCCTGGGCTCCACCAGGTACCAGCGGTGTATCCTTGGGTAAATCAACTAACTCCATGTTTCAATGACCTCTTCTAGAGCATACAGATAAAAATAGAGTAAATCTCACTGTTTTTGAGAGGATGAGAAGTATGATACAAACGCTGGTTACTTTTATATTGTGCTTAAACTCTTCCCTTTAAAGAAGTCATCACATATCAAATTTAAATATCTTTAGTGCTTACAGAAGACTGACCTTTTTCATCTTCTCATATTAAAAGAAAGTCTAAGTCAGTCTACAAGTCTTTAAAATTCTTTACATAATACATTTTTTAAAAAAAGGAGTCCCCTACCCCAATCTACAGCCTGAAAATAAAGCCTCCAAAATGAAAGTCGCTGGAAATGTTTTGACATAAGCAGGATGTAGGAAAAGCGTGTTGCATTATCACATAACTCACAGGATCCACCTACGCTTCTTGAAAACTGGAACAATTTTTAGAGAAAATGTTGATTCTATAGTTTAAATTTAGATTGTTCCACTACCCCACCCCCTGTTGAAAATTCTTGAGCTTATCTACACAAAGCCTGAACTTGGTGCTCCAAAGCTTAGTGGAGGGAAGAGGGCCCTCATTCCAAACACCTCACCCCTCCCCACAGACTGCCTCCCACAACTACAGCTTAGGAAAGGCCAAAATAGACAGGAGCACTCTTCATAAAAAGGATGGTACGTGGTACTGTTACTGTTACTCCGTCGCTCTCCCTTACCCATTTCTAACTTGTAGAAGTATGTTACCAGCTGCTAACATGATCACCAGGAACTCAGTGTCTAGATTATAATTTTAGTGTGCAAAAAAAAAAAAAGAAAAGAAAAGAAAAGAAAATCAAAAAGTATTCATGTTGGGCTAGGCACAGTGTTTCCCATCTGTAATTCTAGCGCTCTGGGAGGCCGTGGATTGCTTGAGCTCAGGGAGTTCAAGAACAGCCTGAGCAAGAGGGAGACCCCATCTCTACTAAAAACAGAAAAATCAGCCAGGTGTTGCAGTGTCTATACAGTCCCAACTACTTGGGAGGCAGAGGCAAGAGGATCGCTTGAGCCTAGGAGTTTGAGGTTGCTGTGAGCTCTCAGTAGAGACTTGATACTCTACTCAGGGTGACAGAGTGAGACTTTGTCTCAAAAAAAAAAAAAAAAAAAGCATATGTTTCAGTCATAACTAAAACAGTAGCAAATAAAATGTAATATTCACTTGAACTTGAAAATACTTTCTCTTAATACTCCGAAGAGAAATCCTGCTCCACACTCACTGGTGTCCCCCTCATGTCGAGATTCTCTTAGTATTTACACTGTTTAACGTCTTTGGTCACCTGTACAGTGTTACTGGACTATTAACTTCTTCCAGAGAGTGGGTTCTTTAGTTTCTATCTTATCTGTTAAGAATGAACCAAGTCTAAAGATAGTCCACATTCTTGACATTCTCTCCACGATGGAGCAACCACACTGGTAAGTGCCCTTCGCGCATAGCTCTTGGTGCCAGAGTTAAAATGAAAAATAACAACACACACGAAAAGCAAACCGACAAATAAAACAAAAGGAAAAGACAGAAACAGAGCTTCCATTGGAGAAGAACCACAGTCTCAAGTTGCCCTTCTTTCGTACATTTAATGGGAAGGAACAACACTTAAACTCATTTTAAAAACATTAACTAAGGAGCTCTAAAAAGACTTACATGGCCAGTTTGTATTGATTTTTAAAATATAGTTTATACATTCTTTTTAAGCAAATTGAGTATCATTAAAATATTTAAATAAATGAGAAATCAAGAGTTAAACCCCTCAGCATCTGTACGCTTTGATTATGTGCAGACTTCCAATATTTTCCATTCCAAAAGAAATGACTGGGGCAGCTAGGCCTTGGATGTGTTCTCATTTATAAAATAAATGTCTTGCCCACAGCTTTGCGGCTATCAGATGGTAAAGTTCGCTGGGAATGAATCTAGATTCCCTAATAATTCTCCCTTCTTCATCCCTTCATGTTATAGAAGGTGTAGTTTTAAATGAGGCATGGAAAAGTCTTTAAGGACATGGAAAAGTATTACTAGGTAAAACTGATTTTTCTTCAAAACTTTAATTTTTTCACTAGACAATGTTTGCCCAAAAGAACCAGGCAGCTTATATATTTCGATTTTTCCCCACGAGTAAGACATTTAATATCAGCTTATCCTGGTGGGAACAAAGTATTTCTTAAGTCCCTATCAGTCTCGGCTACCATGGTTTCAAAGCTGAAAAAGTTGATGGTAGTGGAAAAAGTCCATGGGGGTGGGGGAAAAGTGGGGAAAATGGGTTACGACAACATTTGCTTTATGATTTCTTTTAAAAGCATTTGGGAAAAGGGTCACGAGAAGGGGAAATGATAAGCACAGTGCTTCCTCAATCAGCCACAGTGACCTTCCTGGTTCGGGCAATGGCCACTTCAATTCCTACCTTTCCAATTAGAAAATTCTGATTATTTCCCACTCCTAGGAGTGAGCACCATGTAATGCCACTCCTTCGAGCATCTTTAAACAAGGTACAATGAGGCCTCAACAGGTACACCATTTTCCAAAGGGCCACTTGTGAAACGATGTGAGTTGGGCGACAGGTTTCTCTTTTTCTTTCCACTCTAATTTAGGAACTGGAAAGTCATGGCAAGGGCAGGGCTTGCCCACTGTGACACAGCATAAGACAGTGTTGGTATTTCACGTTGTGCTTCCCAGGGATTCCATCCTTTCCAAACAGCAAATACCAATTTTGCTACTATTTTATCTGGGCAGCAAAAGATGGTGCCCAAGAGATAAGAAAATTCTTGACAGCAGGAACCAGGGTTAACACATGTAATAAGACTCATTTAAAAGCATATACTGAATCTCACAATGAGAGAGACACCCCTAAGACCTACTGGAGCTGAAGAAGCTCCTTTGTTAGTGATTAACTATTTAGAGGGGTCCAGGGGGGACAAATATGACATCCCAAAATAAGCGGGAAAAAAAAAAAAGAACCTAATCTTATCTTAGGAAAGAAGGTTCCATCTCAGAGGTACATTGCTTGAGGTCTGCACGAGCTGAAGCCAAGGGCCTTCATACCCATCCTAACCACTAACCTCTAATGGACAAGTTTCAAAGGCTTTCTCAACTGTGCATTCTGGCCGGAGTTGCCACCCTGTCGTCCCACAATGTCCTGTGGCCAGAAGCGACCTCAGAACACTTCAGAATTCTGAATTTCTTCCTGAAAAAGTCTAGAAGTTATGAATTGGAGATTCTCACTGCCTTTAGGCAGGTCTGTTGATGGTGCTTTTAACAGCCCCAAGACATTCTAGTGTTTCCATATGTCAGCTACATGACCTTGAACATTGAGCCCCAGTTTCTTTATCCCTAGAGTGGCAATAACACTTGATCTAACTAATAAAGAACCTTAGAGAAGGCATTTTGATAGTCTTATTAGTCAAGGAACCATCAAATCCGAAAACAAAACACCTAAAAACTGTACTATTTTTAAAACCCCCAAACAAAAAGCTTTTGATCAGCCAAAAAGGCTGTGAGTATGGCAAAAGTAACTGCCCCAAATGCAGCCCATTTCAAAGCTGGCCACGAAGATTGTATGCAGAAAAGGCACCTCTGGACTCCACTTGGCAGGTCTTGCTCACAGGCTTTGCAGCTATCAATGTAAAGGGGGGTGGGAATCTAGATTCCCTAACGAGTCCCTATTCCTCATCACTTCATGTTACACAAGGCATAGTTTTAAATGGCTGCCCAGAGGTCCTGCAGTCTGGGCTACCCTTAATATCAAAGGCAGAGGGAGGGACTTTGTAATTTTCCTAGATTATATATTAAATCAAACAAAACTGTGTGTGTAAAGATATTCTACAAGGCGAAACATGAGGGTTGTGATTGTAATTTGGTTTTGATTAACATACACCTTACTGCCATTTTTCATTTCCTATGAAAACCCTTTTCGTATCTTTACAGAAAATAATTCAGATGGGTTTATTGTTCATTTCATTTTATCAATAATAGTCAAAAAAATGATCAAGCCCAGTTCATTTATCTCCATTTGCTCCTAAATGACTAAGTGGTTTAGTTCGACATACAAAGGACTTTGGTAACCAGGGATCTGAAGGCTAAGAGATGCTGGTGGGGCACTGTTGTGGTACCAGGGCTGCGCTCCGGCCCCAGGCAACACTCCAGTGCAGGAGCAGGTCTCTGCAGAGGTGGTGACCCTGAGGGACCACCATTTGCCTTCTTTCACTCACCCTAATATGCATTCTGGAGAATATAACCCAGCAAGGCTGGAGCAGTGAATATCTCTTTGCGTCCAGTTCACATCTCCCAACTTGGGTGACAGCCCATCAACTAGCAGGGCACAAAGAGAACTAGCCGGCAGGCTCGCTCACCAGGTGCAGAAAAGAACATAAGTAACCTTCCCCCCAATCTGCCCGCATGTTAATTCTTAATGAGCATGCCAGCCTACCTACCTGCAATAGCTAGTATATATCCATGACCATTCAAAAATTACAATTCTAAAATGTGTAAAAGATCCAACACCCTTTAGATTTGCCTCTCTTAAAAAAATGTACTTTGTCCAATGACAAACAACAAACAGATAAAAAATTTTAGTTTTTCTAATAGGGTACTTTACATTAGGTTCCTGGGTTATGAAGAATTAAAATTTTCTGCTTATTTCTTAACTCCCTCTGCTTGGTATCCTCCTTAGCCTGTCTTTTTTGTTTGTTTGTTTTTTCCATTTTGTTATATCACTCTGGCTCGAGACACAACAGATTAATAACACACGAGTGTTAGAAGGGAACCAAACCAACTCTCGGTGAAGTCCTGAGCACTCCTCAATCAGCATCCTGAAGCTGAGGCTAGGAAGTAAAATGACTTCCCAGGCTGAAGGATAAAAGCTCCCAAAGCCCTAGAGAAATGTCACAAGTTGAAATAATAATAATAAATGGTGCCATGAAGCATCACACAGAGGATTAAGCTGGGGGGTGGGGGGGGGGATCCCACAAAAAGACATAAACTGATAAACCCCAAACTGCTTTAGGGCTCACCTTGATATCAGGCCAGAAGGAGAAGTCACCCCCCAGAACCAACTAATCCACCAAACCCTGCCCTGATTATCATATTCCCAAACAACAGGAGTCCCAAAGATAAAGCCCAAGCCACCCTGAACCAACTTGTCACATCACCAAAATAGCCTGCAGCTGTCACTGAACAGGTTTGATAAAACCAGATAAAGAGATAACGTTTAGATGTATTTCACTGTGAAGTCACACACACCAAAAACCCTAAGGAGTGAGGTCTATTGGTCAGAAATCCCTTTGCTTGGGACCCACGTGAAACCAAACCAGAGAGAAAGTAAAGGGTAAGGGCACCTCACTAACAGAATCTGCTAATCTAAACATCAAATACATGTGAAGAACTTCTTGTGGATTTCTGACAACAGATTTCAGCACAGCTAATGAGGTGAGTCATATGCAAAGAACAGTCTTTCTATGACTCTAGCCAAAGAACACACTTCCTCTCATACACTCAATTCATAGCAATGTGAGAAAGTTCAGACCTGACTCGGTTACATACCCTTTTCTAAAAATATATAAATGAAGGAGAGTTTTTAAAATGAGTGAGTAGATTCTAACGACCTCTTTACCTTATCACTTACTGGACATGTATTTTTCAGCATAATTTAGAACTGGACAGCTCTGGCAGGGATGGGAAACATTCTGCCCAGTGTTTTGCTGTCCAAACCCAGCCACTCTGATTACTGTGAGCCCATCTGATCTGACACTCGTGTTTCTTCTTCTGGCCTGCTGGCTGGCAGGGAGCCCTGGTCATCTAGCAGAAGGCAGCACAGCACAAATATTCAAGCTCCTTCTCGTCACGTAAGGCTGAAAAGTCCATTCTGGTTTGCAAGATTTAAAAAATGTATAAATGATTATCAACCATGAAAAGTGAAAGCAGAGAAAAATTCTAAGATGCTATTAAGTAGATTTGCTTCTTGAGCAAACCTAACAGTTGTCAGTAGTATCAATTGCCGGACACTTTCACTTGGCTTTCCTATGAAGGGCAATTAACAGTATTTTCAATCTGTAATGCGTTTTTCAGGCTAAAAGAAAAACTGTTCCCTAGTTTTTCAAAGGGTTTTTCACTGGTGAACAGCAAACTCAGTTTGCAAGGATTTGATCTTCTCTCCGTTCTAATTACTGTAAGCCCCAACAACAGCCACCCCTCAGGCAGCCCCACAGACGCTGCACAAACAGAACATCCTCAGCTGAGCAATTCCATCCAGGGGCCAGGTGACACACTGAAGCTTCCAGGTTTCTTTGTTTCTTTTTAAACCTGTTTGATTTTGTGTGAAGACTCTGATTTTACTTACTTTCCCAAACAGAATCCTTCAAAGCTATTTTACTTAAAGCCCTTCTCATTCTCAAGTTTAGACATAATTCAATGAACAGAGTCTGACTAGAACAGAAAGTCACATATCTTTTCCTTTACTGCTAAAATATTCAGAAAACAATGACTTTGAAGGGGACTAGAAAGGAGATGGGCAAGTGCCAAGTCCAACGTGCTTTTACCATGTTGAATTCACTATTATTTTTAAATGCAATTTAGAGGTTAACACTCCTAGGAATCTGTGTATTGTATTAGCCCTCGTCTGGATAAACAGCACACCGAATTTTTTTCTTGTGGTGGTTTTGGGCTATTTGGTTTAGTACTCTCTCTCTGTCTTCTTGGGTTTATGATGCAGACCTACCTCTTTCCTACCCTCCTACCCAGAGGTGAGTCACTATAGTGTTACAAACTTACTGGGAAAGAACACAACAAATTAACCAACAGCAAGTTACCCAGAGGGGCTACACCCAGGGAAGAGGGTACGGAAAGAACCAAGAGGCAGGTGATTGTTACACTCAAAGGCAGGCACAGGGTGAGGCAACCATGAAGCCACTTCTCTGCCCCCCAGTGGTGGGTGCTAGTTCCTCTTGTAGCTGTTCCATTTGCCCCTGGGCAGGCCTGGGCAATTTTCCACTCTGAGAACTCTGCCTTACAATCTTTTAGGTCTAAAGTACTAGCTTTATAGCAGCCAGAGGATATTTAGTCACACTTTCAAGTTGAGCTCCAAAAGGGCAGCTGATAATGTTACTCTACAATTGGGATTTCTGCTGACCTGTGTATCCCTTGTGCAACCTTCACCTGAACCTTTTTTTCCCCCTGACCTTCTTTAAATCACTGTTCTCAAAACATCATTTTTTTTTTTAAACTAAGTAACTAAGTTAATATTCAAACCAAAATCTAGAACTATAGTGAAAGATTGGGTGAGACCCTCTCACTTTCATCTTTCAGTATAAACTTAAGAAAACAGACAGTTTCTTGCATTTCTAAACAGTTATGGTGTATACCGTTGATGAAATAAGCAATCGTGGGTGGTAGGCCTAGCTGAAGATTTATGCCCCAAGTCACCAGGCAAAAATATTCAGAAAGAAAAAGCAGGGCAAAATCCCGTTTCATCCAGGAATGATTCAGCAAGAGCTGTTCTTTCATTTTCTTAACGATGCTTAGGAACTAGACTTTTGAGGACATAGAAAATCACCTGAAACATCATCAAAACCTAGGCCACAAATGGTACTAAGAAGATGGGAAGAAATTAACAATGACCTTAAAAAAAGCTGCCAGCACCGGCTTCCTGGTTAACCAATTATCAGCAGAGCTTTAGTCACCACTCCACCCACATTTTAATCCCCCTGTGGAAAAACCCCAACATTTCAGCATGAAATAGTCTTCTGAACATTTGGACTATCACAGTAAGTCACTGAGGATGACAACACACACACACACACACACTTGTGCAATGTAAGGTTCAATGCATCAGAGTACTCGAAATAACCAGCATACAAGTACCACACCATCCTGTGCTAACTGCGGTAAATTCATCTTGTGTTTGTTAACCACTAGATGCTGTCAGGACCTGTGAGACATCTGGGTTGCACCTTTACTAACTATTCAGGTGTGTTACTACTGTACCACTACTGCGCATAGGTGTCTGCGGTTCTAACCAAGATACCTAGATCTACGCACATAGCTTAGTTACCCAGGTATCTCCGGAGCCTATTAATTGAACATTGTAAATACCCCCTGTTTCAACCAAAGAGTAACTTCACAGCTCAGTATACAAGGTAACATTAAACATTCAGGCTTGGGAGACCACAGGCTGTTCAGGAAATCAGGGATGACTGTTCTGCCACCTGCCAATCATTTGACCTTGAGCAAGTCACTTCACCTTCCTAGGCCTCAGGCATACATCTATGATCTCTTAATCACCCCAAATCAGTAATATCTCTGCTCAGGAAATAAACTGTGCTTTTTTTTTTTCTTTTTTTTTTTTGGTGGCGGAGGGGGGGGGCGGGTAAGAGAAAAAAGAATCAGCTTAAAAGAGCTTGTTTATGGGAATGACCAAGGGTTTGATGGTGGTGTACAAGCACAGGCCACTAACCTAGTCTCCAGAGGCCTGGCACCCAGCTCTTTGCTTTGGAGCTTTTGACTGCAAACAGCAATCCTCAGAGGATATTTTCAAAGGCCATACAGGTTGTGTGTTCCCACTTGTCCCTATTCTCTCCACCAGGTCCAAGCCTTTCAACTACCTCCTTCAAAACCCATTTCGAGTCCCAAAAGAACGCAGCCTGTCTCTGCTGCCATCAGTCTGTCCACATCCAGGAGCCTGAGGACCTCCAGGGCCCTGCAGGGCGTTCACACTGCACTAAGTCCTGGAGACGACCGAGTGGACTCGCTCCACCTGTCTGCTCATGACCTGGTCATTTTCATCCCATGACTTTTTGAGGTTATTTTGTGCAATTTTTCCTCAACTAGACTCTGGCTCCCTTGGGGTCCGGGACCCAGCCTCCTGCAGTGGCTATAGGTCCTCAGAGCTTCACTACATAAGCGTCAGAACAAGGCATCTTCTCGGTGTCCCTACAGCACTCCGCGCCACTCTCCAGCCTGGAGACCCCCTCTTTTCCTTCGGGGACCGCTCTATGGTGAGTCCGGGCGCTGGAAATCAGCAGGACGTTTCTACCACCAAGGAAGGTCCACGGCCTCCAATCCTTTTTCGGATTTGTTGCACCCAGAGGCCCTAACGGGTCTGTCATCCTTTCCTGTTCGTCCTTCCAAAAAACCTGCACACTCCTCCCCACAGTCAAGGCGACAACTCGGTGGCGACAGGCGCTCCGAGTGTTTACGGGAAGAGGCCCATTAAAGCTCTCGAAAGTATACCTTAAAGGCCATCTTAGGGCGGCGAAGACACACCCTTTCTGGCACCAGCCCGCTGGGCCGGCTCCGCAGTATGGGGAAGCCAGTTTTTTCTTTGGGGGAGGGCGGCCGCCTCTGCGGGGAGCCGGCTAAGCCCCAGCGCCTCCGGGAGAAGCAGCCTCGACCCGGAGGCTGCCCCCGCCGGCGCCGGGGCCGCGGCCGCGGCGGGAACGGCAGCCCGGGAGGGGCCCCGGCGGAGCGCCCCAAGGGAAGGGGAGGAGCGCGCCTTTCCTCTGGCTCGGAGGGAGGAGGCAGAAAGGAAGGAGAAGGGAGGTGAGAGCGAGCCGAGGGAGGGCAGCCGGCTCGGGGATGCGGCCGGCGGCCGGCTGCGTCCCGGGGCCGCCGCGGGGTCTGCGCACCGCCCGCGCTGCCGCCCTCCGGCCCCCGGCGCTCCCCGCCCCGCCCCGGTTACTGCGCTCCCTCCATTTCCAAGTGCGTCGTCTTTTAAGCCGCGCGGCGCTGCCAGCCCGCTCCGCGCCGCGCCGCTTCCTCCTCCGCCGCCTCCCGCGGGCTGCGGTCGCGCTCCTGACTTCCTCCTCTGCCCGCCCGGGGCTCCCGCGCCCCCTCCCCGGGCTGGCCGGATACTCACCCCCTTCCCCATGGTGGCGGTGCTCGGTGCCCGGCGCCGGGTGCTGCCGCTTGAGAGTCAAAAGGAAGAGAAAAGAGCAGCTCCCGGCCGAGCGCGCGGGGCCGGGGAGCGAGTGGAGGAGCGAGGGCTGCTGCGGGGCGGGAGGGAGGGAGGGCGGCCGGCGGCTCCACCGATGCCGCCGCCGCCGCCGCCGCCGCCGCCGCCGGGGCTGCTACCGCTGCTGCTGCCACGTGTCCGCCTCCTCCCGCCGCTGCTCTGCGCTCCAGGCCCCGCCGCAGCTCCAGCCCGCGCCTCCTCCTCACTTCCTAAAATATGCAACCTGCGTGCTGGCCCCGCCCACGCCGCGAAACGTCACCGTTACCGGAGCAACCTGACACCGGCGGCGGGCCTGGCTCCACCCCCTCCCTAAAGCCCATCCCCGGGCCCGGACAGCGCCGGCTGCGGCCAGTCGGGGCTCTTGGGCGCGCGTGCCCGCGTCCCGGGAGGGCTGCAGGGCGCGCCTGCTGGCGGGGACTTGGCGGCTATGGCACTCGGGCGCCCAGTCTCCTGCCGCCCTGTGAGACTCCTGCTGTATTGGGGCCAGGAGGTCCGCAGTGGGTGCGGTACGGTTTTAGAACCCGGCTCTCCCAATGGCCGCCTATCAGCACAGAAGCCAAGCGCAGAAAACCTTTCCCAGTGCTTCAGAGATCTCCTCTGGGACAGGGATGCACCAGGAGGCCTGGGTGTGACTGCAGCCAGCCCTTGCCTGAGGGACTCTGCCTGTGTGTGGAAACCCAGGCCCCGCGCCCACCTGCGGATGGACTCCCTTCCGCAGGCTCTTGGTGCCCTGTAGGTGCCTCCGAGTTGGGGTACCCTTTATTCACTTCTTGCTCCACAACCGTTAAAATGGGTGTGAACTGACCTCGCCAGAAATCCCAAGACCCCCTTCCCCCGGCCACTTTCCTTCGTTCACGACCCCAACGTGACAATCCAGAGGATGACCAAGGAATTCATTCACGCTATTGTGTGAATGAAACCTGCTTTTCTAGTTTGGGAATTCTCTTTTTCAGGGAGAAAAAGCTGAAACCCAAAGGAATACTTATCTTTTGCAAGGGGTGCTGACTCAAGGGGGACATGTTTGAGGACTTGTCCCTGCCTCTCCACGCCTCCCACCCGGCAAAGCAGCGCCGCCTCGAGCGCAGCCTTGGGTGCTCTGAGGGGCCCAGGACCCCCACACACAACCCTGGCCCTGCAGTTCTTCAGAGCTTTTCTACCAAGATAGCTTCAGTTTCTCAGCAGAGGCTGCAGTGGCTGAAGTCCCCAACATTAAAAAAAGAAGTAATATTGCTCTGAGCTCAGGTTTGAGACCAGCAAGAGCCAGAGTGAGACCCCGTCTCTACTAAAATAAAGCCGGGCGTTCTGGCAGTCCCAGTTACTTGGGAGGCTGAGGCAAGAGAATTGCTTAAGCCTAATGAGTTGGAGGTTGCTGTGAGTTATGACAACACAGTACTCTACTGAGGGCCACAAAGTGTGACTCTGTCTCAATAAAAAAGAAAGAAAGAAAGAAGTATTATGAACAGTGTTTGCGGGAAGTCAGGTACACGGCTGAGAATGGATGGGATTCACAGGAGAAAGTCATTCCACATCCCTGGGAATTCCTACAAGAATCAAGGGAAACGTTAACTTCCAAAGCAAAAGTTCCCAAGCTAAAGCCAACCCTATCAACTTCAAGTATTAATTTAATATGAACAAATAAAGATAGGAAGCTTGAAAAAAAACGAGGAAGGAAGTATGAAAAGGAGGAAAAATTAGCAACTATGTTATCAGTTACATCATTAGGGTAATCCTTAGCCCTTCTTAGAAGAAACTTCCTTACACAAAAGTCTCTTTCTTCCCAAGAATGTACTGTTAAGGGCTGATGTCTCTTCCAGTGATCTGCAGACTTGGTTGAATAGGTCCAGGCCATGAAGAGCAAAGGAATTGTAAACAGCATTTAAAATCATGGCTGCTGGGAGTAGGGCTCCGAAATCCCAAACAGGGTATCCAACACTCTTAATTCAACAGGAGGTTACAAAGTGTTAGCAGGACTCCATCTTAAAGTTTTGTTACATGCATTAGGTTTACATGCCTGACAGCCCCCATTACTGCTACTTTGTAGGAGGCTTTTGCTTGCTAAAGTTAGCTTAAGAATAATTACCTCTTGGACCCTGGTCTGAATGGGGAAAGTCTAGCAGAAACAAGAACAAAATGTAGAAAGCACAAGTCTGAACAATGTAGATTTCTCCTGCCAGCTGTCTTCTTTCATAAGAAAAATTGCCATTCACTCATTCAACAAAATAACCCTAACAGATCAAGGCATTTCCCTTTGTCTCTAGAGCTGTTTATTTGGTAGCTAAAGGCTGCTGAAGGTTCTTGCAGGAAGATCTCAAAATTCTATCTGTGTTCCAAGGTGGAAAAGGGGCAAAAAAGATAAGAAACGTTAACTAAAATCTGCATTTTGCTGTGACTCCATCTAGTAGTTTTACAGGGAGCCCTAGATTTGCCTGTGAACTATGAAACAGCTAAGGCATGGCTGGGGCTGAGGTGCAGAGGACTCAGATGCTAGAACATGGGTAACCAAAGGCCAAGAGTCTGCTCCTTGGGAAGGCCTACTCTTGGGAGAGGTCGGAATGAAACTTTACAGATTAAAGATCAAACACTCCCCTCATTTTATGGTGAAGAAACTGAGAGCCAGGTAGTAATTGGCACTGGATGTTTGAAGGATAGTGGCAGGATTTCTGGTGCCTTTTCTAACTCCAAGACCCAGTGCAGGGAATAAGTGTGGACTCCAGAAGAGAGGGTGGAGAAAGGCATGCCTGTCTATCCTATCTGCTTCTTATAAGCTCTTTTTGAGCTCCTTACTTGGGGCACAATTAAATTGATTGGTCCAGAGACTCAGCATTTACAAACCGCGAGGCTGCCAAGTGTGGATGGCTTCGAGGAGGATTTGCTCACGGCTATGGAGACTGACCCAGTCATTGTGAACTGAGTCAGCAGATGTATAAAAATTATGATGCAAGTCAGTATTTTGAGCCAATAATGCTAGCACTTTGAGTATTTGCTAAATTGAATAAACACACCATTGCAATTAAAAGTTTTAGAATATGAGTTAGAGTCCATACCAAGTTAGTATTTCCCATAAAATACAAAAATGAGCTAGAAATCTGGAAGGGCAGGGTTTCCTTTGACTTATCTTGTCCTAGAGTTAGCATAGAAACAATCATAGGCATGCATCTTTATTCTTCACCAAGCCCTGGTTCCTCAGAAAGCCTCCCTCGCTGCCTTAAAGCCAACTCTTACCATCCAGACTTTCTCCTTGCTAGTATCTAGGCATCTCCATTGCAAATCTATTTCCTTTTTTTCTGTTCAGCAGCAGACATCACTTCCGGTTTTGAAAGTTCTAGGTACAATGCTAACCATCAAAATTGGTCAGCTGAATAATTCTAATTCCTATCACCTTTCCTCCCTGGTCCCATTTTTTTTAACTCATATCTTGATTCCTTTTGAAAGCTCCATAACATTCCTTTAACTATATTTTCTCCTGTTAATGGTGGTTGAAAACTTTAAGTTTCGCTTCTGGAAATTTAGAAGATTTGGCATTTACTTGGTGTCTGTTGCAGGTCATTAAACCTCAAGCGAGTAAAGTCTTCAGTCAAGATGGGGAAACTTTTCACATTGGAAGGCCACATTCATTTCGCAGTAATCTAATAAAGCCACATTCAAGAAACTTCAATTAGATATACTTAAATATGTACATTATTCTATAAAATTCTAACTACTGTGTATTTAATAATTTCAAAAATGGAAACTATTTGTTAGTTTTAAAGCTAACAGTTTTAAATGACTGTGTTGTGTCTGCTTTTTGTTGGAAAGCATTTGATTATTTGGTGGGGGCATGGAGGTCTGTGGTTTCAGTTGATCTTCTAGATCGGTATTAGTCCTCTGTGACATTACGAGGCCTTGATTTGAGTTAGGTTAGGAGAATGTAGATTCACAGTGATAAGTGGTTGAAAAGTAAGAGAGCATTCATTTTTCCATATTCAGTCGGCTCTTTCATTGCATCAAACAATGACTTTAAAATATCATCTGCTGAGTGCTTCGTCAATTCCATCTGTGGTTTTTTTTTTTAGGGGCGTTGGTGATTTCAACTAGGTGAGACTGAAATGCTCATTTGAGCGTGACATCATGATTCTCAAAGTCAGTGAACCTTCCGTTGCATTGCCCGATTAATGGGTATAGGACAGATATGTTTTCTTCAAATGATCCACATACATCATTCTGCTCATCAGTGACCTTTGCTAACTGGGGAAATTGTTCATCCAAAATTTTCTTTTGAAGAAATATTTTGAACAAAGATAGCTTTTTAAAAAAACTGCTTGGATTCTTTTTTTTTTTTGCCACATATTTAGACTTAGTTTTACTTTGCAAAGAAATAGTCTAGTCATTTTGATTTGACATGGTATCTCACAGAAATACTGCATTCCTATAGAAATCTTCTTTCAATAATTCACATTACTGATTCTGTTCTTTATAATATTTAATTATCTGTTCTCACAGAGATAAAATTTTGGCTAATACCTGTCCCTGCAATAGACAATGCACTTTAAAACAATACTGTAAATCTGCACTGAATACCCCATCCTTTGATTTTAGCATGTTATGAAACTGATGATGCCTGATGCATTTGAAAAAATATAGTTAACAATGTTTATAACTTGTTGCAAAGTGTCACTTAAAATAGTAGCTTTAGCACAGAGATTTTGCTGATGCAAGATACAGTGAAAAGAAATGAGAACATCTGGATCTGTTAATAGATTTTTTTATCTGTGCAATAAACCCTTCATGTTTTCCTGTCATGGAAGGTGCACCGTCTATTCTGTATTCATTAAATTTACCAAATTCAGCCCAACTTCATGACATTTCCCTTGAAAGTTGTGGTAGATATCTATTCCCTGTGTTCTATTCTCAAGAGTGCCCAAAGAAAGTAACTCTTAGTAGCAAAAGAAAATCTTCAGTTATGACTTGAATAAAGTATGAAATCTGTACCATCAGTAGTATCAGTTGATGCATCCAAAGCTATTAAATAACATATTTTCCTTTTGAAGTATTGCATAAAGTTGTTTTGTTAAGTTGAAGGCTAATTCATGCTGCCAATCAGTTATGGCTCTCCTGGAAAGAAACAGTTGTCTGTACTTTGAAATGTTACTGGTTTCTCAGCATGCTGCAACTTCCACAATGCATTCTCTCACAATTTCTGCATCACTGAATGGCTTTCCTTTTCTCCTGAGTATTTAAGCTACTTTATAATTTACTTCAGTGGCATTATTTTCAGGTCTCATGGCTGCTAGAAAGAATTATATCTTCTTTTGCCTTTGATCATTTAATTTCTACAATATAACCTTTCATGACTTACCCTGTAATTTAAAATATGTGTAGTCTTTATGAGTGTTATAATGCTGATGAGCATTGAATTTCTTTAATGTTGATATTGCAGTAGCACAAAGCAAGTAAATCATCTTATCTTTAGCAGAAACAAGATAATACTGCAACTCCCAATAATCATTAAAAATGTTTTCTTCATTTAGTTCTTCTCTTGGTTTTCTTTGACATGATGAGCCATTATGTAAACAGAATTTTTAATACTGTTGAGCTGTGAAGTTGAAATTCCACTTCAAAGAGAAATGCAGTGTACTGTTGTCAAAAGCTGATAACAGACTGATGCACTCAATCCCCGTAAATTCTCATCAACCAGCCTCCTGCAGTAATGGTGCCAGTCAGGCAGGAGAAGTTAGAATTAAATCATGAGTACAGTTGCTACCAATTTAGCCCTTATGGCTTAAGAAAGTTCTAATTGTGTGGGTCAATGTGGGAGGATTATTTTGTTGAAACTTATTTTCTTCTTTGGTATTTTAAATATATTTGTTTTAAAAAGAAAATAAAAATATAAAAAACAAACAAAATTGTATTAATAAAAATAAAATAATTTGTTCTGTAAAATTTGAATTCAGTTAAAAGGCCACACTTACGAACCTAGAAGGCCACATGTGGCCTCAAGGTTGCAGTTTCCCCACCCTGTCCTTGGCCCTTTACTTAGCATCCCTTTAACACAACTGCCAATTAAGTAGTTTGCTTTTATTAATAGTGATCTTCAGTAAAACAGTAAGACGGGAGTCTTTAGTTGTTTCCCATGTATTTTACACTAGATCCTGAGAGTAAGAGCACGGATTCCATCTTGTTTAACAGCACCTCCAACTTCTATGTCCCTCATCGTGCTCAGAATATATATAGTGTTACAATGTCCTCACCAATGGGTTTCTGCAAATCAACAACCACTGGGGCATTGTAAACAAAAATCAAGTGGCAACAAAGAAGGGATGTGGACCCCAAACTATTCTAATGCCATAATCTCATCTTCATCTAGCCAGCAGAGATGCAGCTTAGGGCTGGCTTACAATCTAGATAGGGCAAGCCTAAAGCTGAGAAGAGGCAGTGAGTGGTAACTGTGATCTCCAGGACTGCAACTATGAGCACTAGGGAATAATCCTGTCACATTGTAGTGGACAGATTGGCTATTCGTGGCCTTAAAATATTCCACGGAAAGAAACAACCGATAAAGTTCTGTGGAAGTTGGTCCTGCTGAGATCAATACTCTCCCGTAGGTGCCTTTGCACTAAAGCTGAATTTTGGAGACCATGGATTTTCCTTTCACTAGAGTTAAGAATCACCTTAAGAGGAAAGAACACAAAACCATCAAAAAGTAGTTCGGTTCATTTATAAAAAATCTAGAAGGTTTTGTAATAGCAGTAGAAGTAACCAAAAATAGGTCAGACACAAAAATAGTAACCAGCTCAATTCACTTTTCACAGCTTCTGTTTTACTCCAGAGACTCCCACTTTGGTGATGGTGACCTCTACATAGAAACTCTTACAAAAACGCCCTTAAGAAGGATTCTCTCTTTTTTCTTCCCTGTTCATAAAGAACCTACTCCAATCCCTAACTCTGGCACTCTATGCTACTTAACAAAAATAAGAACTAGTTTATGTGGAAAACCAGAATAACCATTATTGGATTTCTGCTCTGAGCTTACCGCAATGCATATAAAGTTAACAAAGTTCCAATCTCTACCCTTAAATAGCTTGTCAGTTGGTATAAAAGAAAGCCAGGCAAGGAGGTATTAGCAACACAGTGAGAGGTACTGTGTCTATGAAGGGCATCGGGGGGCATGAAGGAAGAAGTGGCTGGCCCTGCCTGCAGAGTTGGAAAGGCTACCCTGGCTGGATCCTGAAAACACATGGGAGTCCCTCAGATGGGCAGCATGTTTGGGGGTTTCAGGGGATGCAAGCAAAGTAGCACATGGGGCAAATCTTCAGGACAGAAACAAACTTAGTCTGTTGGAGGACTGGTCAGTGATTTAAAATGGCTAAGGCCTAGGTTGTGAGAAGGAGGAAAACAGGAGGTAAGTTCAGAGAGGTGAGCAGAGTCCAGATCCTGGAGAACTTGGATGCTGTCTAGGGGCTTGGACTTTATCCTTAGGGCAAAGGGAGACCTGCAGGGTTTTAAGCAGAGGTGCGGTGTGATCCGAGTTGAAAGGATTCCTCTGGTACTACCAGAGTGCTAGGATTCTGAATCCTAAGAAATTTGTTTTCTGTGTATCTTTCAATAGCATGCTGATTCATCTGCCTTCATTTCCCTTGTATGTACACATGTAACCCGTCTTAATCCCCATTAGCATCCCCATTACCCACTGCTTCCTCCAAATAGAGGCTTTCAAATTGTTAGATATGATGAAAAACTGGAATTAGGACATAATTTTAACAATTGGTTAACATACAACTCTCTAGCTTCAAAGATAGTTCAGTTTGCTGGGAAGGCTCAGGTATTTTACCTGGTTTTCCACTGTTTTTTTGCTAAACCAAATTCCAAATAGACCAAGTACCTTGTTGTTTCCCACTTCTCTTAGAGACCCCTGGTTGATGCAATTCTATAGACTAAAGAAATCCTCACATATAAAAACTGAAATTATAGAGGGTAATGGAAAGGAGAAAGAGGCCAAATTAATGAATAATTTAACTTCAATTGTCCAAATAGCTCAAGTTAAAGATGTGCCAATAAGTCTTAGCTTTTTGCTTTTTTGACAACCTCTGCCAACTTGACACTTGACACCTGGTGGTAGACATGGTGGTAAAGTAGTGACGGTGAGGGAGATGGAGTGGTGGTGATGGAGATGGGGGACGGCGTGATGGTGATGGTGGTGAGGGAGTGGTGCTGATGGAGATGGGGGCAGAGGTGATGGGGATGTAGTGGTGGTGATGGAGATGGGGGAAGGCGTGATGGTGATGGTGGTGATGGAGTGGTGATGATGGAGATGGGGGCAGAAGTGATGGGGATGGAGTGGTGGTGATGGAGATGGGGGAAGGCATGATGGTGATGGAGATGGGGGCAGAGATGATGGGGATGGAGTGGTGGTGATGGAGATGGGGGTAGAGGTGATGGAGATTGTGTGGTGGTGATGGAGGTGGGGTAGAGTTGATGGGGACGGTGTGGTGATGATGGAGATAGGGGCAGAGGTGATGGGGACGGAGTGGTGGTGATGGAGATGGGGGAAGGTGTGATGGTGGTGAAGGAGTGGTGGTGATGGAGATGGGGTAGAGGTGATGGTGATGGAGCGGTAGTGATGGAGTTGGGGGAAGGTGTGATGGTGATGGTGGTGATGGAGGTGGGGGGCAGGGTGATGAGCACGATGGTGATGCGAGTAGGGGTTGATGGGGATGAAGACGATGGTGATGGAAATGGGAAGAAGGGGCAGTGAGGATGTTGGTGATGCAGGTGGAGGTAGGGCTGATGGTGACAGAAGTGGGCCGGGGTGATGGGGATGTTGGTAATGGAGGTGGAGGAGGGGTGATGAGGATGGTGATGGTAACGACGGAAGTGTGGACCCCAAACAGTCAACCAAATAACAAGGTCTCACACAAATGCCTCCTTCAAAAAACAGCATTTTTCTTATCCACGTGAAGCTTTTTTATCTATAGAAACTATTACTAGAGGCGGTGCCTGTGGCTCAAAGGAGTAGGGTGCTGGCCCCATATACCGGAGGTGGTGGGTTCAAACCTGGACCTGCCCCCAAACTGCAAAAACCAAACAAACAAACAAAAAAACTATTACTGGGATGCTATGAGGAGCAATCGGCATGAAAGCCTGAGCCATTTCCTGCCATGCAGTCACGGTTCAGAAAGTGTAAGGAATCATCTCGTCTTGATTTCCAATTCCTACTCACCCTGGGACACATAAAGCCAAGCACAAAGGCATCCATGAAGACTTGCCCACAGGAGGGGGGCGTGACAACAGCACCCACTTTATGCTGGCTTTCTTTCCTCTTCCTGCATCAATCTCCTTTATCCAGCAAAGGCCCTGTCTGCTGGAACACAGCCAGCCAGGGCTCGGAGGGGAGCGGAGGTCAGTCGGCACTCCACCTGTCTGCCCTGGTCTGGTCGTTGCCAAAGCCTAGGTGAGCACCGGGAACATAATCTACACAGCTGTGGTCCAGTCGCGAAGCCCGAATACCCAGGGTGTGGACTGCAGGAGTGATGCAGAACACCCTCCTCAGGAAAAAGAAAGCATTGTCTCCAATAATTTAATTCTTATTTTTCCTGTTTACTTTTGAAAAATATGTATACGTAAATATATACACCATCTGCTAATGCAATCGCTAATTAGCAAGAGAGAGCTATTCTAGCTTCATAAGAGCAGACCTGAGAGAAGGCTGAGTTTCAGGACCATCCCTCCTTTTCCAGGAATAAGAAGCAGAGTCGGGCGGGCTACAGGCTAGAGCGGCAGGGGGCTGGCGGAGGCCGAGCACTCACTTTCCTCCCATGCTCTAATCTCATGAACCAGAAGTACTCAGACTCAATATATTCTCTTCCCCTTCTCATTTTTCCTAATGGAATAACAAAAAAAATGCTCTGTTAAAGTTTTGAATTAAGAAGCAGTTGCCATCTGGGTAATTGAATTCTGTTCGAAACAGGCCACCTGGTTCACATCAGCAGCTCTTGGCAGGTATGGAAATGTCAGCTAAGGTCCTGCATTGACTTCTAAACACAGGCGCACATTCCAGGGGGAGTGGAGAGACCTTCACCTCAGAATCGGGAAGGCCATCTAAATCAGGTTCCCTCAATGCATGGTAGGCTGCAGACCCCACACTTACAGCAGTGACGGTTGGTCCTGTCCATTCCTAGCCACATGCTGTCTTAAAAAAAAAAACAAAAACACACACACAAAAAGGGTGGCGTCTGCGCTCAGTGGTTAGAGCGCGGCCCCATATACTGAGGGTGGCAGGTTCAAACCCGGCCCCAGCCAAACTGCAACCAAAAAATAGCTGGGCATTGTGGCAGGTGCCTGTAGTCCCAGCTACTCAGGAGGCTGAGGCAAGAGAATCGCCTGAGCCCAGGAGTTGGAGGTTGCTGTGAGCTTCAACACCATGGCACTCTACTGTGGGCGATAAAGTGAGACTCTTGTCTCTAAAAAAAAAAAAAAAAACTGTAAAGCCAGTTCCCTTCCTGTTTGGACATCCATGTCACAGAAATAAGTGGGACTTAAATCACCTTGCTCTCCTCATATGGTGGAGAGAGGGGTGGGCAGCCTGGGAGGAAGGTCAAGTGTTGGGTGCCAAGTTCTACCCTTCTCTGTTGCTTTCCTCACTGCTGGTCACTCCTGTTCCCAAAGGGAGGAATGATCTTGCAGCACGCTGGTTTGCAAAGGTTGTAGTCCTGTTCCCCCACCTCAGCATCCCACATGCAAAAAAAAAAAAAAAAAAAAAAAAAGGAGTCAGAAGCTTTGCAAGCACCTCCCCAGCCAGAGCTGTCTGGGCCAAGTGCATCATCCGTTTACATGCACAGACAGAGGGGACTTCAAGGGAAGTGCCGGCTAGGCCAAGATATAGCAAGAAACAGGGCCAGTCTGAACTTGAGTGGGCTTAAGTAAGTCCTCACACTTTCCTTTCCACCCATTTCCCATGTATCTGAAATGTCTACCACAGAGCTGAGTACAAATAGGGGACATTTGATTCTTGAGTTGGGAGGGAAGCTATGCCTTGGATAGAAACTCTTGTCCACGGGTAGTTTGAGCTTTACAAGGGACACTGAACTCAAAGAATGAACATCTCACATCAGAAATAACCTGGTCTTACCTCCCCTTGTACAGGGTGGAATTGAGGCTGAGGGGGCACGTGTGCTTTCTGCAGGGGCGCAGGGCTGCTTCTTGGTGTCAGAGCAATCTCCCCAGTTCCTTCTCTTTCCACTGCACCCGAGTATTTCCTCAGCGTTAGGACCACCAGAAAAGAATCAACTCCAAGAACAACTCTGGGAACAGAAATGTTTTGCTTCTAAACAAACAAAAAAATGAGGGTTGGGGTTATCCAAAACATGTAATTTAAACAACCAGCTTCTTTAAAATAGAATTTTTCCATGATGCCCTGGGTGCTCATGTAAGTTCATGCACACAGAGACACACACACTACTGAATTTGAGAGAATTCAAGGAAGCATCTTTCTTTTTTTAAAATGGTGCCACGGTAAAGTTAACTATCATCTGTAGGGTTCTCAGGCTCAGGGTGGGCACCCTCTGCTCTTTCCTGGGACGCCTCTTCTTCCTCCAATGACTGTCCCCATGGAGCTCCTCAGGCTACCGGATAATGCCACTCAGCTCCACACCATGGCCTTCTCAGCTCCAACAGGAGAATTCAGACTTGAATAAGACCCTGGGTGTGTGGCTGGGGGTAGGCACGAGCCGACACTGGGGACAGAGAGTGAGGCGAAAGCAGCCTCATGAGGCCTGGACCAACTGCCAGCAGGGACTCATTTATGCTCCCTCGGCCTCATGATCTCTTTCTTAATCCAATCAAGGGGCACTTGCCTAAATTTGAAAAGGTGCCATAATATTATTTCATACACAATATCCTGTCCTCAAGCATTTAAGTTCACAAATTTCCTCCTCCAAACTAATTTCTGTCTAATAAGCCTCTTTTGGTATTGATCTAGAATTACTGACATTGTTGTTTCTCCACTCTCCTCTTCCTTGCCAAATGGACAGTGTTTTAACTCTCCTGTTCCTCTGCCCACTCTTGCTTGTCTGTCTGCGACCATGGCAGTCCATCTCTCCACGTCCCTGCCTTCATAAAGAGGCAAGCCATCTATCCACATCTCTGCCTTTATGGAGAACAGCCTCTCTCCTTGGCTGATCAGACAAGACTCCATCTTCTCCCATCCAGATCTGTCGTTAGTGTGTAGAAAATCAGATCCCCATGCTTTAGGATAGGGTGGTGGTGGGGAAAGTATTGATTCTAGGTCCAGTTTCTGGACAGGGATGCCAGGAGGCTGGACAGACCTGGGGGTGCAAGTACTTCTTGGGACAAGGGCTGTTATGTCAGCAGCAAAACTTCCCTCTTTTGACACAGGCACCAGAGATTCTTTTGCAACCTCATTTTTCTTTCTAAAACTGTCCTCTTTACCGTAGCCCACTGACAATAAATGGTTAGGTTTTTGTAAGAGACTCCGATTGTGATTTTTTTTCCTGGGTGCTGCCCACAGTCTCTATGAACATCAAGAAAACAAAAAGGTCTCTCCGAGGTACTTTTTTGGAGGGAGGGTACTGGAGCATTGGACAAATGTTAGACATCCAACAAAACTTGATTCTCACTGCAGTACATTTCTGGAAACCACATGGAAAATCCTAAAACTGATCTTACCCGTGGGATCTGTGTTATAATTGGATGTTGCATTCTTGACCAAAGACTTGGCATCAGATAAATCACAGATACTAAATATGTCATGGAGGCAAAGATTCGCAAAGATTCACACTTTAAATCAGTAGTTCTCAACCCTGGCTGAACATTAGAGTTGTCAAAAGAGAAGTTTTAAAATGTCAATGCCTGTGGCCCATTTGGGACCAGTTAAAGCCAAAAATCTCCATGGGTAGGCCAGGTAACCCCTTTTTTGGGGAGGGAGGGTTGCTTTATTAAGAGCCAGGACAAAAAGAAAGAGAGCATTGCTATTTGGCTTTTCAAAAAATAAAAAGAGTAAACTTTAAAGTGAATTAAAAGATTTACTGATTCCCAAAATGGAAATTTAGAGATTCTATGTTTGACGAATGGGTCATCTCACACGGCAGTGTGATGTCGCATGCTGTGCACCAAGTCTGGATGTCCACCAATGCCCTCAAGTCACAACGTCCCAAGGCTAATGATTAGTGGGTCAATATCTATTTAACAGCATTTATATTTAAAATGGTGTCAACCAGAAAGATTGAGTTATTTAAACTTGTGATAACCTAGAAATCCATTTCAGGATTCGCTCCTTCCCTAGGGGAAGGTTAGAGAGAGCTGACCTGGGGAAGGGAAGCCTCAGGCTCACACTCTGTACCCATAGGAAGGCAGTCATGGACAGTGAGCCACCGGGAAGCCCCAGGAGAGACTGTCCCTCTGCATTTCCCACTGGGTTTATGTAAGTAGGATGAGGGATAAACCTTGCCAATCCAAGAGGCTGATTTCTCTTTCAGATTCCAGTTCTTTGCCATGAATTATATGATTAGAGCAAGGGCATTTCATGATGCCTCAGTATTTCCACTTTAAAACAGAAAAATAATGTCTATTCCCTATCTACCCCCAACAAATATCTAACAGGCAAACTAAATTATAGTAGAAAGATATCTGAGCATAATCTTTTCCAGACATACATTCGAAGATATCTGGACATAATCTTTTCCAGAGTGACTTTCATATTTACTGAAGAGAATTCAGAAATTATAGAGAAATAATTACATATGGGTCATTAAAAAGTTTTGAAATACTCGAAAATCAAGAAATGTAAAATCATGTGGACCGAAACAAATGAAGCCTTCCTGGCAACACTGATAAGCTGAACAAGTTGAAACGTGCGTGTTTGAATCAGAAAGGACCTGGTCAACCATATTTCTTGGAAAAGAAATAATGGACCATAACACAGTCTGTCTCAAAACTTTTGAAGTGACCGTATAACATGAGAAAATAAAACTCATTTATAATCACACTCGTAATCCCATAATCATTATTTTAAACATAACAAAACACAAATAGAACTTTCTCTATGTGTGGTCTTGTATCCTGTGTTTTTATGTAAGATTATATAATGAACATTTCTGCAAGTCCTGAAATGTCTTTTAAAACATAGCATTTCATGGCTACATAATATTCTATTTTATGGGAATCCCATGATTTCTTTACTCATTATTAGATGTACAATGTGAATATTAAAACTATAAGGGGAAGTTAATAATCCAAGAAATTGTGATTATTATTATTTATAGCAGTGCCTTTGGAGAGACAAAAAAATCCAGACAATAGCTGGAGACAATCTTAGAAGCACAGAAAATGAGATTTAAAAAACAATCAAGGGCAATTTTACTTTTAAAGGTCAATCCACTTACGAAGCACACAGAGGACATGCAATAATTGCCTGTAACTACGTTTCCATTGACTTCTGAGTAGTAATTTTATCTATAACACCCCCTACTGGTTTGCCTCATGGTTTTAATGTTACCACTTTGTTGTTTTTTTTTTTTTTAAAAGAAATTGTGATTTCATTAGAAGTCTGCCACCTTTTCGGTCTTACCCACTTCATTCTCTCCCTCAAAAAAAAAAAATAAATAAATAAAGTGACAGGGACAGGAGCAAAAGAAAACAGAACAATTGACTATGACTTTATATTCATCCTGCCACACCACCTCATCTGCAGGGAACAGAGGCTAGAGAAGAGAATGAGGAGCTGTTAAGAACTTTGTAATTTGTCACATTACTCATTCATTCAAGGCCATTGCCATTGGCTCTATGTCACACTTTACTCCACAATAATAATCTGAACGATAAACCCAGGAATGTGTGGATTCCCAAGAACCCTGTTAAATCAGGGCAGGGCTGATGCTTCTTCATCTTTCTTACAGCTGGAGTTCCAGGCACACCAGTTGAAAGCAGCACTCCTTGACATGGCATTCAACTGAGCAATTGTTTGTTTCATTGAACCACTTTATATCAAGTCTCCTTGGATGATGTAAAAAAACCTGAGCGATAGCTCTTTCCCACTATCTGACAGACCTAGATTCCCTTCACTCATTCAAATAACATTCAATGAGTGTCCACTCTGATTAGGGCATGTGAACAAATAGGTCAAGCTCTTGGCCCCTACAGAGTTTCTAGCCTGGTAGAAGAAATAAATAATAGCCAAGCAAATAAATAAGTAAGCAAGATAATGTAAGGTAGTGATCAGCCCAAATAGGACGGTAAAGCTGGGAATGTTATGGAGTGACTTGGGGAGTGAGAGGAATATTTCTGCTGGGGTGGTCAGGGGCAGCTGCGTCTGAGGAGGTACCCAGTCCTTTACCTCCAGTCTTTCAACATGGGTGCAACGTGCCTTGCTCCTTGCTCTTCCAATCTTCTCTGCCTGTTTATTCCTGCCGTGGCTCTCCTGGCTTAATCTTAATGCCTTCCCTCTATCCTTTTTGCTCTGGGACCCCAAGGAGGGTCTCAACCCCCCACCTCCAGAATTTCTTATGGTATCCTCCCTTTTACAAATCCATCTTCACTCTGCAATCATCTTTCATCCCATATATGGTATTTCCATTATGGAAAGGTAAGATGAGGTTGGAAATAAGAGGAATTCCTATTTGCTTCACTGTATTTTTAAACCCCCCAATCTGCATTTGAATACAGATCATTCTATTTGGGATTCTGCTTAAATTATATCTTTGCAGAGAAAGATTATGTCATAACCCAAAGCAGCTGTTTCCTTCACCCAAAAGACCAGATTCCCAGAGAAAAATGTTTCTTGCACTGCTTTAGATTAAAGGCCAGAGCCATGGCAATGGTCTTGAAGGTGGTGGGAGCCTCTCCTTTCAGCCATGACTGTAGAATGTACCTGTTGTCTGGAGACATCATTATAAATTGTCTACGGTGTCCTGGGCTGGAGTAAGTTTGGTAATAATTTCAGTCATCGGGAACAGTTTTTGGAGTTCATGATTCTTTCCTGCCATCACCCTTCTCTTGCTTATGGCTGTTGTAAGTATTTCTTGTTTTTAGATTCAAATGGCAGATAAGGATTTGCGCAGGATTCAAATGCTGTGCATGATACGTTGATTTCCTCTTTGAATTTCTGTGACAACCTTTTTAGTTTTGTGTTAGAAATAGGGAAGGTGAGACTGAGAAGTGCTAAGAAGTGATTCGGAGGGAGAGGTCGAGGAAAGGCTACACTCAGGTCTTCCAGTTCATATTCAACTGTGCCTCCCTGTAGCCACTACTGCTGTCTCGTTGGTATGTGTGTATAGCACTGAGCTAAGTCTTAGTGTGCAGTGTGACGTGCAGGCAGCCATCGTAATGAGGACGCAGTCTCCCTGGGGCCACTGGTCACGAGTGAAATGAGACATTGAGCGGGGCCACGAACATACAGATGTTAGACATGGTTACAATCGAGAGAGTGAGTCCTTCAGGTGTAACCGTCTCTCCTCAAACATGACTCTGAAGAGGCCACAAGAGCAAACATATTAAATGCAGCATTAATTTATCGAATCGCATGTATATTTTACACATTATGTATGAAGGTAGTATTTACCCAAAGCAACAAAAGTGTCTGGTATTATGCTAATAAAGGATATGCAGGGCTTTTATTGAGAAAAAGTTTTTTAGCTCTATTGCTCCATTAAAGGAAAAAAGAAAAGACCTAAACAAATGACTGGGGCAATTTAGTATTACCGTGATAGCATTTGTCCCCAGATCGTTTCATGTATTTCATTACAATGTTAATCAAAATCACAGCAGGAATTTCTGGAATTACAATAAACTGATTTTAAATTTTATATGGAGGAATAAAGTCTTC
This sequence comes from Perodicticus potto, assembly GCA_963574655.1. Taxonomy (NCBI): domain Eukaryota; kingdom Metazoa; phylum Chordata; class Mammalia; order Primates; family Lorisidae; genus Perodicticus; species Perodicticus potto. Next base: position 40,180 of record CAUYRH010074205.1, read on the forward strand.
TTGAGTAAGCAATTTTGAAAAAGAGCAAAAGGATGGAGTCATTCGACTAGAAAATGAGACATTTGAGGAATGCATAGTAACAGAAGTTATGAAGCTTAGGTGCAGAATAAACAGAGCAAGGAAAGTCTCCAAATCAAACCAGGCACCTGCGAAGAGTGTCTGTGTGATAAGGACAGCTTCACAGCTGTTTAGAAAACTACTTTGGAGAAAAGTACTACTCTATAGAGAAAAATACAGTCAAATCCCCATTTTGACCCATTTATAAAAAGCTCAAAATGGATGAATTTCAAAATGTGAAGGGAAAACTATAACTCTAGTATAAGAAAATGAAGAGGAATTTTGGGTGGTAGAGAGATTCTTAAATAAACCTTCAAATACTCAAGCTGTGAAAAATAAATTGATGAATTTTATAATGACCCAAAAGGAAAGACTTGGATTCAGTGAAAGCCATCAGCGACAGAGTTAACAGTGACAAGTAACTGGGCTAAAGGTTTTGCAATGCCTAAAACTTTTTTTTTTATTTTTATTAAATCATAATTATGTACATTGGTGCAATCATGGGGCACAATTTGCTGACTTTATATACAATATGAAATATTTTCATTGAACTATTTAACATAGCCTACATGGCCTTTTAATCACTACTAAAACTTTTAAGTATTAGTAGCCACAATGCACAGGGAATGCAAGTCAGCAATAGAACAGTTTAAAATCTCTTTTTATGCACAGGCAATTCACAGAAGGGGCACCGTCCATGGTTAATAATCACAGGAAGAGGCGAATGTTCAACCTGACCATCACACAGAGAACAGCGTCATGGACGCCATGGAGCTGAAGTGGAACCTCACACCCATCAGATGGGCAAAAGCTCCAAAGTCAGACAAAACCAAGTGCTGCTGAGCGAAAGTTGAAACAAGACCTTTGTACTACGGTTGTAGGAAGGTAAGCTGCTCCAGTCTTCCACAAAACGGTATGGCAATTTTTACAGCAATTCTGTGTGCATGAGCCTGTGACTCAGCAATCTCCATCTTGAGTCCATGTGGCAGATAAAATGTATGTAAGTGGAAACTAAACGTTTCTCTCTGTGGACAGTTCCTCTGACCTGCACAGGAACAGTATACGTAGAGTACATTTATTAACACAAGAATATCCGCAGATTTTCATGATCAGCTTCCACAAAAGTAGACAGACAGGTACTTTTGGTGTGAGCATTTCACGCACGACTACAGAACAGGCAGATGTAATAAGTTAGATTAGCGTGTAGCACATGAATATCTCTTAAAAACAATGTTGGAGAGCTTAAAGTAAGAAATCAAATAAGCTCTATAGCACATGGTCATTTATGTTATTTAAAATCATAGACACAAATGCTTTTCTTTTTTTTTTTTTTGAGACAGACTCCTGCTCTGTTGCCCTGGATAGTGTGCTGTGGTGTCATAGCTCACAGTAACCTCAAACTGTTAAGCTCAAGTGATCCCCTTGCCTCAGTCTCCCGAGTAGCTGAGACTGCAGGAACCCACCACAATGCCCAGCTTGTCTTCTATTTTTAGTTGAGACCGCTCTTGCTCAGGTTGGTCTTGAACTCCTGAGCTCAAGGGATCCACTGCCTTCCTCAGCTTCCCAGAGTGCTGGGATTACAGGCGTGAGCCACTGTGCCCGGCCCATAAACGCTTTCTTATGGATGCCCATTTATCTAAACACACACATGTGAGGTGAACATACAGTAAATACACCAGAGTGGGTGCTGGAGAAGGGAGGGCAGGAGGTCAGAGGAGGGCATGTGAATGGGAGAGAATGAAATAGAGGAGGCTTCACATATAGGAAGGGTATACCATGGACGGAAGGGAATGAGTAGTTCAGTTCTGCTTGAGAACTTTAGAGAAGGGTGAAGTTCAGAGTGGTTTGGGAAGACCAAAAGATGTTTCAAGAAAGAGATGGATTATGAATGGTTTACTGATAAATTAGTACATAAAGATGATGGTAAGTCGCTTCCAGAATTTCCAAAAAAATTTCCCCACTGAGAGTAAAATTAGAAAGAATCAAAATGTGATAGACACCCCTACATACAATGTGTCTGCATTTTGGTGGCATTGTATATACTTTCTTAGCTCATCAATCTTGTCTTTTTTAAATAGAAATCTATTAAAAGTGGTTGTTACTATGATACAAAGTTGAATGGCAGTGCTTACTTTTAACTACTTTTCATGTATGTATTAGAGATATGTCCTTATGTTAATTATGAAAAATATAGAGTTTTGCAGGTCTTATTCATTAGTTTTATTTTGGATGTGCTTATTTTTAACAAACTTTCATGCATTGTAATTGAGTCCTTATGTTGCCTATGAAAAAGTATGAATTCCTTTTGATTCAGAAAACACAGAAAATATAATGGTCAAAAATTCACCTTCTTAGATATTTTGACATCTGAAAGGGTGTTAAAGGGCGGTAAAATGTGATGACAGAATTAAAATAAAATATTATTTTTTGCAGATGATGATATTGGATTCAAACTGACAAGATAAAATTCAATGGGCATAAATATTAGCTCTAGCATTTAAGTTTAATAAAATCAATTGCCCAAAGAGAGAATGAGAGAAATCCAGTTCCACAACAGTCATTGAGAATAGGATCCGGAGTATTCAGATGACCACAGGCTTAATGTGAGCTGAGGGTGTAAAGTGTCTGCTAAAATATTAGCTCAACATTGGAGCTAATATTGGTTGCATCATTGAAAAGTGTGGAAACAAGCAACGACATTTACTGTTCTCTGTACTGCCCAGATGTCATCTGAATAATTAGTCTAATGACTGATATCAGAATCTTTTAAACAATGATAGTTTGGGTTTTTATAAAAGTAACAGTAAAAGTAAAAAGTTTGCCAGGCATGGTGGTGGTTCACACCTGTAATCCTAGCACTGTGGGAGGCTGAGGTGGGTGGATTGCTTGAGGTCAGGAGTTTGAGACCAGGTTGGACAACATTGCAAGATCCTGTCTCTACAAAAATAAAAAAAAACATTTGCCAGACATGATGGCATACATCTATAGTCCCAACTCCTTACGAGGCTGAGGTGGGAGGTCCACGTGAGCCTAGGAGTTCAAGGCTACAATGAGTTAATGACAGCACCCCTGCACTCCAGCCTGGGTGACAGAGCCAAACTCTGTCTCTAAAAAATTGTTTTTAAATGTTAAAAAAGATACATAAATGATGAATATCATTAGTTATGAGGAAATACAAATCAATAACCATAATGAGATTCCTCTTCACACCCACTAGAATAACTATAATAAGAAAGATGGACAATAACAAGCACTGGTGAGAAGGTAGAAAATGGAAACCATTCTTGCCCTGCTGGTGGAAATGGAACATGGTGCTGACATTTTGGAAAAACAGGTTGGTAGTTTTTAAAAAATGTAAATGAGCATTTATCACATGACTCAGCACTTTCATTCCTAGGTACCTATCTAAGAGAAATTAAAATAGATGTTTACACAAAATTTGTTTGCCTATGTGCATAGCAGAATTACTTACAATACCCCCAAATTGGAAGCAACTCATTATCCATCAACTAATGAATGGATAAATTCTGTGGCATATTTATCCATATGATGAAATACTATTTGGCCATAAAAAGAACAAAATATTGATACATGATACAAAATGGGTGAACTTCAAATCCGTGTGTTCAGTGAAAGAAGCTAGACAAAAAAATACTATCCACATTAGGTGATTTTACTTAACTCGAAATATCCACAATAGGAAACTATGTAGAGACAGATAGTAGATTAGTGTTTGCCTAGGGCTGGGAGTGGGAATGGGTAGCAACTGGAGATAAGGGTAAAGTTGCTTTTTAGGGCAATGGAAATGTTCTAAAATTAGACAGGAGTGATAGATACACAGTTCTGTCAATATACTAAAATTCATTGATGTAGATGCTTGAATTCTATGATATTTAAATTATATCTCAGTAAAGCCATTGGAAAAAAATGAAAAAAAAAAGTATAATACATTTTTGTCATAAAACTCAAGTAGCAATAATTAGTTGAGAGGAGAAAATAGAAACCAGTAACAGAGAAAATATAAACAAGCAAAAGTGTTCCAAATTCTATCACCCAGAAATAACCATGGTCAATGCTTGAGGAATATCATTCTAGATGTCTTTTAGAGCACATTCACAGGCTGAAAATGAGAGGAGTAAAGGAAGAAAATAATTTTGTGCAATGATATATCAAATGCGCTATTTTAAATTTAATCATTAAGACAGATTTTGCCTGAATTTAATGCACTAGGCATTAGATTTTTAAGAGATGACTAAGAGAGGAAGCTCCTGAACCAGAGTAGCTTGGTTCATATTCTGGTTCTGCCACTTGCTAGCTTGAACCTTATGGATTCTGCTGACCCATACCAATTTAACCCAATCCCTGAATTCCACAGCCATTTTCACATTATTTCACTTACTCAGCATTATTTATTATTACTCTAAGAAAATCTCTTTTCAATATACTCAATGTCAAGAACTAATAAGTAAGTGAATTGGTCTACTGATTTATCAGACTCTTGGGATTAAGCCACTGTTGTTGAATATGGAAAATACAGAAAGATAGGGAAAGATGGTCAGACTGGTTTTCTGGATTCTCACGTCCTTATCGATAAAACCCTGTTAGCAAGTTCTTTAACTGCCCTATGCATTTACACATAATGCAGATAATAACATCTATCTCGTAGGTTTGTTATAAGGATTTAACGAAACAATTCATGTAAGGAAGTTAGTATCTATGGTTGGCACAGAGGAGACAATAAGTATTCCTGAAGTACAGTGATTATTATTCCAACACCTTTAAGGCATGTGGGGTAGGAAGTCCACGGTGTTAAAAAAAAATCCAAAGCCGTGTCATCCAACAAATAATTAATAGTCATTGGGATGGTTCACTTAAAAAGAATGGAGGAAATAGCATGACTCTTCATATTTGAAGGCCAAAAGTAAAACTGAAAAATACGTTGTGTGAGTGGTAACCATAAGAAATCTGAAATGAACCATGTAGTAGGATGAATAATGCTTCCCCCTACCCAAGACTTCCATAGATGCCCCCCAGAACCTGTGGCTATGTTGCTTGACATGGCAAAGTGGATGTTGCAGATGTGATTAAGTTAAGGCTCTTGAGATGGGGAGATGATCCTGGATTACCTAGGTTGACCACATTTAATCATAAGGGTACTTAGAGGGAGGCAGATCCATGTTATGCAGGTGAGGGGCAAACTTATAACTTTGATTCAAACTATACAAAGCAAATCCGTGTAACCAAAACATTTGTACCTTCATAATATTCTGAAATTCTTTAAAAAAATTAAAACTTAAAAAAATAAAAGAGGGAGGCACAATACAAAGGACACATGCTAAGAGAAGCAGAGGAGATGGGGGCAGGGTTTAAAGGAAGACAGAGACAGAGTGATAGAGAGGCAGAGGAGAGAAGGAGAGAGCAGATGGGAGAGAAAGATTTGAAGACTCTTTGGAAGGGGCCACAAGCTAAAGAATGCAGGCAGCCTTTAGAAGTTGGAAAAGGCAAGGAGATAGACTCTCCCCTGGGGCCTCCAAAGGGCACTCAACCCTGTAAACCTTTGACTTTAGAACTTTTGACCCCCATCACTGTAGCATAAGAAATTTGTGCTGAGTCACTAATTGGAGGTAATTTGTTTATAGAGGCAAGAGGAACCTAATATGTGTACAAGAAGTTGCACTAATATTAGATAAAATACACTTTAAAATAAAAAATGTTACTAGAGATAAAGAAGAACCTTTTTCCATAGTTTTAAATTGTGGTAAAATACACATAAAATAGACCATAGTAACCATCTTAAAGTGTGCAGTTCAGTGATGTTAAGTACATTCCCGTTGCTGCATAACTATCACTGATATTTACTTCCAGAACTCTTTTCATCTTATAAAACTGGAACGTGACACTCATTAGATAATAATTCCCCATTCTCTCTCTTCCATAGGTCCCTGGTAATCACCATTTTACTTTTTCCTCTCTATGATTTTGTATTGTATATAAGTGAAATCATAAAGTATAGTAGAACCTCTGTATGTTGACCACCCAAGGGACTACAACAAACAGGTCAACATAAACAGGTGGTCAACATAAGGAACTAGGTAATTCATTTATAGAGGCAAGAGGAAACTAATTTGAAGATGTTGGAAGTGGCCACAAGCTAAAGAATGCTGGCAGCTTTTAGAAGTTGGAAAAGACAAGGAGATAGACTCTCCCCTGGGGACTCCAAGGATACTCAGTGTTGTAACCCTTTGACTTTAGAACTTTTGACCCTCACCACTATAACATAAGAAATTTGTGGAACTAGGCTTACTGTACTGATCTGTACATGTACTTTACTTTCTTGTACAGCTTTTATTAAAGAAAATCATATGAAATATTACATAATAAATTATGATTTATTATGTAAGGTATTATGATATAATATGAATTCATACATAATAAAAACACAGTAAAATCATAAATACAGTATCATATAATATCAATACATTTGCTGTTTTCTCATGGTTTAATTATTCTTTCTGAGAAAAAGAGTCAGTCTTGGGCGGTACCTGTGGCTCAAAGAGTAGGGTGCTAGCCCCATATGCTAGGGTTGGCGGGTTCAAACCTGGCCCTGGGCCAAAAACAACAACAACAAAAAAAAGAGTCAGTCTTGGTCCTTTTCCTATTTTCATTACAAACAGAAGTGGAGAAAGCACTCTCAACACTGGCTATACCTCTTCTCATACCTGGGCACTTTTCTACAGCAAATAACTTCAGCTGCATTATCAGATCCTGACATCCTCTTCTTTTGGAATCTCTGCAGTTTCTGTGACATCCTCACTTGCCTCTTCCACTTCATCATCTGCCTTATGCCCTTTTATACTGTCTACAGTTTGGTCAATAATGCTTAGAAAATTCTTCTGGGTCAGGTTCATTACAGGTTGCCACCTCATCATCCATCACTACCACATCTTCAAAATCTACTTCTTCAAATTCTGCCATAGGAGATGGACTGTCTTATGGGGCCAAAAAATCATGCGCTTGATTTGTGACAAATCAATCTTTCCTGAAACACTTCTCTATCATTTCTGGTTGAGTTTTATTCTGAGCAGAACTGATCTGGAAGACAGCATCTGGAGCATCAACTGATGCAGCAGATGAAGTTGCTTCCACAGGTGGACCACGGGTTTGTATTTCAGTGATGAACCACTGCAAGAGCTGGGCTCGGTAGGTGCAGGTCAAATGTTTTGGTGAAGGCTTGGTTAGATTTTTGAGGTCATGTTTGGAGGCAGAAATTTCAGTGTCACGTTTATAAGATGATTCACTTGCAGGTGGCCAGGACAGTTGTCTATTCTCGGTAGACTAGACTGTTTCTTCTTTTCATCCCACTCCTCGAATAGAGCAAAAGTCATTCATGCACATTTGTTTGACCTCCAGGCGATGGGAAGTCTTCAGGTTTTAGGTTCTCCAATATGTGGGGCTTTGCTAGTTGCCAAACACTTGGGGTTTTAGTTTTTCTCCGGTGGACCTAGAGAAAAGCAGAAGAGTGAAACATTCTTTGGAAAGTTTTCCACTTTTATATTTGTTGTCCTTTATGATGAGGTTCCTGTCAGGCATTGCTTTGAAAAAAGTCTGCACTTGTCAGTGTTAAAGATGCCATTATTTTTGAAGCCTCTAATGAAGTTCAGGAACATTTTGGTGAACTCTTCCGCAACTTCTTTTGGAACTTCATTGGATTCACAAGACTTTCTGGGAGATCTAGTGTCATAGTTTAAATTTCTTGAGTTACCCACTGGATGCTTGGAAGTCTGCCAGCTCTAATTCCTGTGTAAAATTTTTAGCAACTTCTTGGGTCATTATCCATGAGATTTGGGCATTAGCTGCCTTCCTTTGCTTGAACCAGCTTAATGAGGCTGCAACGAACTTCATGGAGGGAAGTTTTTCTTCTTTTCTGCTGTAGGTCTCCACTCTTCTTACCATGTCTCTCCAAGTATTTGTGTTCATGTTTTTTTGATTGTGCTAACTGTGGTCTTGCTAACACCAAAATATTCTGCCATCTTTCTTTAGCTGCGGCTGCTTTCTAGAAAATGTAGAATCAACCTTTTCCTTTGATGTCAGCTCTTTGAATCTTTCCTTTAGGCCATCATGCCTTAATTAACTGTAAAATTTTTTGGTAATTGTAAGATGTACCTACTGTTCAGACCACTCCCTCACATTGAAAACGTCTTCGACAATGCATGATAAACAATAGGATGTTAGCCCTTATTCAACTCCTGGTAATAACAAAACATGAAAAAATGACTTATACTAAAGAAAAAAATAATACAACTAAAGAGTAAAGCCTATTACTTTCTACCCTTAGTGTAGAGTGGACTCAACTGGTTACATTATAGTGGGCAAATTCATGTTGTGTGTCACAGACCAAAGGGTCAAGATACAACTTACAGAGGTGATCAACATCTATAGGTCAGCTTTCCATTCAGTACATGTGATGCATGTCTGGTCTTAATAATTAGGTCCACATAAGGAAGTGGCCACTATAGGGAAGTGGTCAGCTATGGAGGTCCTACTGTATTTGTCTTTTTGTGACTGGCTTACTCTCTTAGCATGCCATTCTCAAGGTTTATTCATGTTGTAGCGTATGTCAGAATTTCCTTTCATTTTATAGCCGAATAATATTCCATTGTATGTATATGCTACATTTTGCATATCTATTCGTCTATTTATGGACACCTGCATAGCTTTCACCTTTTAGCTGTTGTGAATGAAGCTGCCATAAACATACATGTAGGATATGTCTTTGAGACCCTGCTTTTGATTCTTTTGAGTGTATACCCAGAAATGTAATTGCTGGATCTATGCTGTCTTCCACAGCATGGTAACATTTACATTCTCACCAATAGCATGCAGGGTTTCCAATTTTTCTTTCTTTCTCTTTTTTTTTGAGAGCAGTCACTGTAGGGGGTATGAGCATAATGGAGGTGAGGTGGTATCTTATAGTTTTGGCATATGTTTCCCTAATGATTAGAGATGTTGAACATCTTTTCATGTACTTATTGTCCATTTGTAAATCTCTGTTGGAGAAATGTCTATACAAGTCCTTTTACTAATTTTTGGATTTCATTTTCGTTGTAGAGTGTTTTTGCTATTTAAAAAAGTTTTTTCATTGAATTCTTTTTTTTGTCAATTTTGCTGTGTTTTTAGTTGTTGAGTTTTAGGAGTTCTCTGGAAATCTTTGTCAGGCATATGATTTGCAAATATTTTCTCCCATGTTGAGTTTCCTTTTTATTCTATTGAAATTGTCTTTTGAGCACCAATTTTTAAAATTTTCATTAAGTCCAATTTGTCTATTTTTTTCTGTTATTTGTGCCTTTGGTGTCATATTGAAGAAATCATTGCCAAATTCAACTTTGTGAAGCTTTTGCCCTATGTTTTCTTCAAAGGATTTTGTAGTTTTAGGTCTTACATTTAGGTCTTTGGCCCGTTTAAAAACTTTTGCATATGGTGTTCAGTAAGAGCCTAATTTCATTCTTTTGTTTGTGGGTATCCAGTTTTCCTGGCACTTTTTGTTGAAAAGACTGTCTTTTGCACATTGAGTGGTCTTGGTAGTCTTGTCAAAAATCATTTGATCCCATCTGTGCAAGTGTTTGTTTCTGGGCTCTTTATGCTCTTCCATTGGTCCAAATGTCTGTCTTTGTGCCAGGACTACACTGCTTAGTTACTGTACCTTTGTAGAAGTTTTCAAATCAGAAAGAGTGATTCCTCCCACTTTGCTCTTTTTTTTCAAAATTGTTTTTTCTGTTCATGGTCCCTTGAGAGTCCGTATAAATATGGAAAATATTTATACGGACTCTCCTATTTGTGCAAAAAAAATTGGGATTTTGATAGGAATTGCATTGACTTTGTGCATTGATTGAGATAGTATTAACATCTTGATTAGGTCTTAAAATCCATGAACATGAAGTGTTTTTCCATTTATTTATGTCTTCTTTAACTTCTTTCAGCAACGTTTGTAGTTTTTTATTGTAGTTTTTATTAGTCTATTATCTCCTTAATTATTAAATATTTTATTCCTTTTGATGTCATTATAAATGGAATTATTATTTTTATAATTACTTTTTCAGATTGCTAATTGTGAGTGTATAAAAACAACTGATTTTCGTGTGTATTGGATTTGTATCCTGATCCTCTGCTAAATTCATTTATTAGCTCTCATAGTTGGTTTGAATCCTTAGACTTTTCTAAATAAAAATTCCTTTCATCTGTGAACAGAGATAATTTTCCTTATTCCTTTCTGACTTAGGTATTTTTTATTTCTTTTTCTTGCCTAATTGCTCTGGCTAGAACTTCCAGTACTTTTTTGAAAATAAATGCAAAAGTGGGCATCCTTATCTTGTTCCTGATCTTAAAGAAAAAGGTTTCAGTCTTTCATCACTGAGCGTAATGCTCACTATGGCTTTTTCATGCATGGCTTTTATTATGTGGAGGTAGTTTACTTCTATTTTAGTTTGTTGAATATTTTTATTATGAAAGAATGTCAAATTTTGTCCACAGTACTTTCTATTTCAGTTGAGATGATCATGTGAGATTTTTCCCCCCTTAATTCTATTAATGTGATGCATTGTATGAATTGATTTGTGTATACTGAACCATCCTTGCATTCTAGGAATAAATCTGATTTAGACGTGGTGTATGGTATGCTTTTAATATACTGCTGAATGTAGTCTGCTAGCATTTTGTTAAGAATTTTTGCATTATGTGCTCATAAGCAGCCTATAATTTTCTTGTGGTATTTTTGTCTGGCTTTCATGTCAGAGTAATGCTGGCCTCAAAAAAATAAGTTAGATAGTGTTTTCTCTTCCTCAATATTTTTTGAAAAAATTTGAAAAGGATTGGGGTTAGTTATCTTTAAATGTCTGGAAAAATTTACTAACAAAGCCATTGGGTCCAGGGATTTTCTTTGTCAGGACATTTTTGATTGGTAGTTGAATCTCCTTACTAGTTGTAAGTCTACTCTGATTTTCTATTTTTTTGTTATTTTTTCTTGGTAGGTGCTATGGTTTGAAATGAACTGTAGAAATGATCCTACAAATATAGGATATAGTCTTTGGGCACTATGGCTTGAATGCTTATGCTTCCTCAAAAATTTATGTTGAAACTTCATCCACAATGCAATAGTGCTAAGAAATGGAGCCTTTAAGAGGCGATTAAGCTCTGAGAGCTAATCCTGGATGGGATTAGCACCTCATAGAAGGGCCTGAGGAGACAAGTTTTCTATTTCCATTCACCTTTGCCCTTCTGCTCTTCTGCAGTGTGAAGACATAGCATTCACAGGGTCATCCTGGACCCTCACTGGATGCTCACTCACAGTGCCTTGATAGATTTTTCCAGTCTCCAGACTATGAGAAAAAGAATTCTTTTCTTTATAATTACCTAGTCTCAAGTGTTTTGTTCTAGCATCATAAATGGACAGACACAGTGGGTTTTCCTTTTCTAAGAATTTGTTCACTTCATCTAACCTTGGTTATCCTGTTTGTTGCATACAATTATTCATAGTACTGTTAAATAATCCTTTTTGTCTCTGTAGAATTGGTTGTAATGTCCTAATTTTTATTACTGATTTTAGTAAGTTGAGTCTTTTTTCTTTTTTCTTGGTCTATTTAGCTAAGTAAGGATTTGTCCTTTTTTTAAACCTTTCCAAACAACCAGTTTTTGTTTTTATCATTTTTCTCTATTGTTTTTCTCTTGGCTATTTTATTTATCTCTGCTCTAATATTTATTATTTCTTTCCTTCTGCTAGTTTGGGGTTTAATTTGTTGTTGTTTTAGTTACGTATGTTGTAAAGTTAGGTTATTGACTTGAGATTTTTTTTCTTTCTTTTTAATGTAATCATTTATAGCTCTAATTTTCCACTTAGTACTACTTTTCCAATGCCCCATAAGTTTTGGTATGTTGTGTTTTCATTTTTATTCATCTCTAAGTATTGTCTCATTTCCTTTGTGATTAAAGAAAGACATCTTGTACTGTAAATAGGTCAATATATTAGGGAGATGTAACAATCATAATTATATATACACCTAAAAACAGAGCCCATGAAACAAAGACTGACAGCACTGAAAAGATACACAACTGAACAATAATAGTTGGAAATTTTAATACTCCACTTTAAATAATTGACAGAACATCTAATCATAAGGTCAACAGAATATGTATACATAAGACTTGAACAACATTCTAAACCAAATGGACCCAAGGGGTCTCTGTAGAACACACTTGATCTTAGCCAAAAGGCCGGGAAGTGATCTGTAGAACACTTTACTCAGCAAGCACAGAGTGCACATTCTTCTCCAGTGTACATGGAACATTCTCCAGGACAGAATACATCCTAGGTCAGAAAATAAAGCACAATACATTTAAAAGGATTAAAAGTATACAAAGTATGTTCTCCAACCACATGGAATAAAAGTAGAGATCAATAGAATCTCCTTGTATGTAAGCAAGGAGAAGTGATTATTATCTATTAAGAAAATTAGCCCTTACTTTGCAGATACACATAGTTCTGAAGCTGTCTACACTGCCTATTCATCCAAAGAAACTTCTCACTCAGAAAAGGTGTGGCAGGATGACTCCGGCCTCACCTAAAGCTCTAGAAACTCACTCTCACTGGAGAATTCCTGGAGATTGCATAGACTATGCCTTAGCATTATCCAGATGGGTAAGAAAGTTGGGTTATTCATCTATTAACTCCCTGTCTGTTACTGGTTGAGGGTTGCTTCTGAGCATCAGCTCTTTGGAAATTCCTGTATATGGGCCAAATCTATTACTGAGGCCAAAACAAGACAGGGAGGTGTAAGTGTTCACATAAGCAGCCTTTGGATGGAGGGTGAATGTCAGCAGCCTACATCTGTTCCAACACTCCAATCTTTAACTACAGCACTCATGTCTATACTAGGCATTAGACCCATAAAGGCAACTAATTACTAGCTTTATCCATCTGTATCCACTTAATTCCATAAATATTACTTAATACAGGTGAAGTTTCAGGCTCTGTATTTGAAGATGAGACTCTAGTGGGGAGTAAAACAGCCTTAATCTCTGCCTTTACTCTCCAAAGCATCTTAAATCAGTACACCTCATGGTCTTCACTGTAATTTGTTCCCCTTTCTGTATTTCATATCTGTTTAGATGGTCATCCGAGCCCCAGTCCAGAAATCTTTCTTGACTCTTCTTTAACCTGATATCCCATCTATCACAACACTCGCCAGTGTCACCTCTCACCTCTCTGGGCTTCTCTCAGTAAGCGCTATGTCTTTAAATGTTTTATTTTATTAAATGGGAATATAGCTAAGCAAGAGAGGGGTTCCAATGAGTTTCTCAGTGGCTGCCAAGCTGAGTTTCTATGATTCAGTGATTGCAGTTGTTGACCTTGCTTTTTTCTCCAGTTAGGCTGGAGGCCTTTGAATGCAGGCAGCACACCTTAGCTTTTCTCTTACTCTACAGCTCTGAGTACAGATCTGGGCACCACTTGCTCAGTGACGCTTGCTGTATGCTAGTCTGCTATGGGCAGGGTCTTCTTATCTATTGGATACAGTGGCTCGGGCCTGCGATACTTTCAAGAGCCCATGAAACTATCTTAATTTCTCTCAAAATCCAGGAAAAAATAAACATAACATAATAAAAATAATGAATAGACATCAGCGAATCCATCCTGTGTTACATTTGTCTTTAGATCAGCATAGCAATAAAATATAATTTTCTATTATTTTTTCTTTCTTTCTATGCAAGAAGAAGCCCATGATAGTGATAATGTGCCCCTGGCTGTCAGCCCAGCACCACTTTCTCGCCATGAAGTCAGAAGCTTCTGGACTTGTTGTGCAGGGTGGGAGGGGTCCACCACTGCAGGACCCTTTCATTTATGCTTGAAGAGCTCAGAGAACTGTGCATTCTGCCTGGTTCTGTCTTCCTTTGAGGCTCTAGGACAAAAATAGCCCCAAGGCTTTTTGGACTGGTTGAACCGAAGATAAGTTTAAATTTAAGAGGCTCTAACTTCAAACATGGGAGATAAGATGAAAAAAGAAATCCAGACAGGCTGCTTTAATTCTATCCCAATCAAACTTTTATTTCAAAGAACTATTTAAAGGACCTGACATATGTGAAAAACAAAACTCTTTTTTTAAACCTTCAGGGATATGACAAAGCTCCCGAAATGAGACCCTCTCCTTCCTGCAGCGTTAGAGCCCCTGTGACTGCCAAGGTATGGGCTATGCAAGGAGGATGGCTCTGTTTTGCCTGTCCCAGGGCCATCTGCGATACAAACTGTGTGCTTCCTGGACTCCCTGCAAGTTGCAAGCTGCAAGCATTTGCTCAGCAAATCAGGTTAAGATGAACAAAGGCAGCTTTGAAGGGGGGTGTCTCAGAAGGGCATTGCAGGCCAAGGGGTGTGTGTAATGTGTGGTGGATGAGGACGGGGTGGAGCAGGTTGGGGAGGCAGAGAGACGTTGCTAGGCAACCAGCCCCGGTGCCTTTGTAAATGTGGATGTATTTTGTTTGAAGCAGCAGCTGGCAGCCACCACCTTCTTTTCTTTGCCTCCTCCTCCTCCACATGCCCAGAACACAGACCCAGGCCACAGCTTCCAGAGAGGTCCTGGGAGGAAGGAAGAAGGGAGCCTGGTTAGAGCTACAGAAAAGGCATATGCATGAAAAAGTAAATAACTTTACAGGACTCCAAAGACCTGGTGGAATCTGGACATTTATACTTACTGAGCAGGACCTTAGGCAAGTTTATTTAATCTCTCTGATATTCAGCTTCCTTGGTTGTAAAATTAGGGATAAAATTCTCTTATAGGAATATAATGAAGATTGGAAAAAGATGTCTGGGGAGGTCCCAGGCTGGTACCTGGAACGCAGCAGATGCACAACGATCAGCAGCAGAGTGGTGAGAACGCAGGTCCAGTGCCAGGCTGCCTGCACACTCACCCCATCCCTGCACACTCACCCCATCTCTGCCGCTCACCCCCTCCCTGCCGCTCACCCCATCCCTGCACACTCACCCCATCTCTGCCACTCACCCCATCCCTGCCGCTCACCCGCAGTGCGACCACAGGCATGTTCCTTAACCTTTCAGTTTTTTTTTTCCTTACCTATGAGATGAGGGATAATGATAGTTCTTACCTAACAGGGTTGTTGTGAGGGTTAGATGCATTAATAGTGCAAAGTGCTTAGAACAGTGCCTGGCAGGCACCTAGTCAGCACTCAGTACCTGTCAATGACTACTGGTGACACCACACGCAGTGTGTCTGCAGAACGGGTGAAGGGGTGCCAGAGAAGCTGACTTGTATGAATCAATTTTTAAGGGCCTTCCATTTTGCATGGCCAAGGCAGGGAGTTTGTGACTTTGATGAATTCATTCAGCAACGAGTTGAGCAGAGTCTGCATTCTGAATGAACATGACCTTGGGTGAGTTATGCTGCTACAGGAGGCCATTTTGTAAAATGGGTGTGGTAAGGAGGCCTACCCTATCCAGTGCGGTGGGTTAAGTGAAAGTAACTTGGCAAGAGCTTAGCACGATTCCTGGCCCAGAGCAAGCAGTCAGACATGGGGCTGATACCATTTCTGGAAACAAAGACAAAGAGAGGGGGCAGCAAGGGGTGTCTGTCTATTCCAGCCAAGCCACAGCCAGGAGGGACCATAGGAAGCTGAAGAAGCTTTTTCTCATAGGGCTCTGTCTTTGGGTTGGGGATAGGGAGTTAAGGCACAAACACAGCTGCTTTGGCTTCCAGAGGATCAAAAATGGCCTGGACTAGGGGAGGTGCTCTTCCTTTTTCTGTGTGGACCACACAACTGGTCACTTTGGGACCAGGAGAGTTCAGGCTCTGGGTACCAGGCAAGAGTTCTCACAGTGAGGGATGCAGGGATGAGGGGAAACTCCCCAAGAGGAGGCCCTTAGTGGTGAGGATGTAGTAGGAGAAGCTGAGTGGTGATGGGATCTATACAATAAGATGGAGACCAAAAGTATAAACTTTTTAAATATGATGACTACTATTATGTTAGGGCCTCATCTGGTGAAGCCTGAGGGCGCTGGGTGACAAGTACTTAGTTAAGGTTCTAAGAGTTGGCTCGGTGCCTGTGGCTCAGCGGGCTAAGGCGCCAGCCACGTACACCTGAGCTGGCGGGTTCGAATCCAGCCCGGGCCCGCCAAACAACAATGACGGCTGCAACCAAAAAATGGCCGGGCGTTGTGGTGGGCGCCT
>CAUYRH010074206.1:0-14606 GCA_963574655.1 Perodicticus potto
TCGTTTGTTGGAGTGCCATTACTAGAGCTGTCATTCTTTTCTGTTCCTTTCTCTCTTTTTCCTCCTTTCTCTCCAGGTCTCGGTTATAAAAGACCATAGTGGTCGTTTTAAGAAGATTCTCCAGGTTATAGTCTGGGGCTATAGCCAATTTCTGGAGTTTTCTTTGAATGTCTGGAGCTGCCTGAGTGATACATTTGTTTTTGAAAATAATCTGACCCTCTATGGAGTCAGGTGTCAATTGGGTGTGTTTTCTCATTGCCTCCCTGAGCCTCTTTTTTTTTTTTTTTTTAATTAAATCATAGCTGCGTACACTAGACTGCAGCAGAAATTAAAAGATGAAAAGCAAAAAGCAAAGACCATTCTTTCAAGCAGCAGTAAGACCTAGAAATAATGCCAGGGAAGCAACTTACAAAATAGTTTATATACTTGGAGAAAAAGGAAATCCATTCAATGATGTAGAAATTGTGGAAGAATTCAATGCTTGAAGATGTAGCATGCTTAGACCCCAACAACACTTCAAAGTAAAAACCACTGCCCTTTCAAGGAGAACCGGGACTCAACAGCAATATGAATCAGCCTTCAACTTAACAAACCAAATTCATGCAATACTTCAAAAAAGATATATATATTATTCAATCACTTTGGGTGAATCAACTGATACAACTAATTTGGTGTAGGTTTTATATTTCATTCAGGTCAGATCAGAAGATTTTCTTTGCTACAAAGAGTAGCTTTTGGCGCTCTAGCGAACAGAACACGGGAAACAGATTATCTTCAACAACTTTCAAGATAAATGTCGTGAAGTTGGACTGAATTTCATAAATTTAGTGAGTGTGTGTACAGACAGTGCACCTTCCATGACAGGAAAACATGAAGGGTTTACTGCACCGATAAAAAAGTATTAACAGATCCAGATGCTCCCATTTCTTTTCATTATATTAATATAATGAACTCTCAGTGCTAAAGCTACTATTTTAAATGATACTTTATAAGAAGTTACAAGTATTATTAGCTCTATTGGTGCAAATGAAACATGGCACCACCATCAGTTTTGCAACCTGATGAAGCTGAACTGGGAGGTGCTCAGCATGGATTTGCTGTATCATTCCACAGTGTGGTGGCTACTGGAGGAAAAGGGGTTAGCCAAAATGTTATCTCTGTGAGCACAGATAGTTAAATTTTATGAAGAACAGAAGTAGCATTGCAAATTATTGAAAGATTTCTATAGGAATGCAGCATTTCTGTTATGTCAAACCAAAATGACTTAAATATTTCTTTGCAGGGTAAAACTAAGTTTGTATTCAAAAATTTCCTTTCCTTTAAAAGGAACTTGAGTATTTTCCCCAGTTAGCAAAGGTCAGTGATGAGCAGGATGATATATAGGGTTGCTGTAAAGTTCATGTGCACTGTTTTAAAATTGTATGAATCATTTGAAGAATACACAGCTGTGAATCATTTGAAGGCTACACAGAGCTATCAATTGGAGAATACAATGAAATGTTTACTGACTTTGAGAATCATGACATCACACTCAAATTACCATTTCAGCCTCACCTAGTTGGCATTGCCAAGGCACCTAAAGAACTATAAATGGAACTGACTTGAGGTCTCAGTAGATGACATTTTAAAGTCATTATTTGATGCTATGAAAGATACCTTTGAAATATGGAAAACAGAATACCATGACTTTGGCAACATACCTGAAACATGCTTTTTTCTGTGAACCTACATTCTCCCACTTAACCCAAATCAAGATGCCCTTAAAGCTCACAAATGACAAAGACCATCTCGAAGATCAGCTGAAGCTATGGGCCTCCACACTGCAACCAAATATTCAAATGCTTGCCACCAAAAAGCAGATACAACTCAGTTATTAAAAGGTGACTTAACTTTCAGTTTTCATTTTATAAAAATACTAAGTAGATAGTAGTTAAGAGTTTTATAAAATAATGTATGTTTTTAAGTATATCTCATTGAAGTTACTTGAATGTGGCCTTATTTGATTATAGGTAAATTAATGTGGCCTCCCAAAATGAAAAAGCTCCCTACACCTGGCCTAATATCTCAAAGGTCGGAACTGTGTTCTGACACCCCTGTATCAGGGCATCCTGGCTTAACACTATGGGAGCTCACAGTCCTGGAAGTTGGCACTAATCCTCTTTGTCCAGGCAGCCCCACCCAGAATGGAAGAGGCTGCTGAATCCTGCTAAGGAGATGGGAGGCCTGGTCCTGATTCTAGACTCAGAGCAGACAGGCCCTGTCTTCTCGGCTCAGCAGAGTGAGAATCTGGAGCCGCAGGAAGAGACTGCAGTAGTTCTCGCGACTCTGCAACCTCCAGGGAATGGCAGCCGCCGCTCTTTCCAGAATCCCAGATGGCCATTTCTTTAGGTTTTGTGGTTCAAAAATTTAAAACACATGAATAGCATTCACAAATGGCAGTGCATAACCAGACACATCAAAATGAAATAAGGCAAAAGTGAACCCAAAAAACCAAACTGCTTTAAAACAAACTGCTACAGCCTTCTAAAACAACTGAGATGTTCTTTTATTTACAGGAAGATGACAAACATTCTGTTCAGGCAAAGTGGTAAAATATCACACCCTCATTTGGAGGGTGGCTGCTTTATCTGCCACTCGGGATAAAGCAACTGTCTTCCCCGGAGCTCACCTGTACTCAGGCTGAAGCTGACCAAGGCAATTCTGCTCTTCTTCCTTGAAGGAACTGCTGATACCATAAACCAGTTCTACCTGCCCTCCCCTGACTGAACAAGGAATCTGGGGTGACACAGTGAGCCACAAAGTGAAAATCCAGGGGGTCATCCCTGAGACTTTATCAAATGAATTTTAACTTGTTTTCAGTATTAAAAAAGGGAAAAAACAAGTGCATTGGGGAGAATAAATTCATATGGGAAGACCAGAGTTTAGCTATTAGATTCAGCCGTGAGGGACACTTCTGCAACACGGATGGCTAAAAGCTGGCCGTGGGGATACCCTGAGTGCGCGATGGTGGCTTCCCCTGCACGATGTCCCCACCTCCAGCAGCTCATCCTCCTCTCTGCTACTCAGACGCCTTCCTGACGATGCCACCTCAGCCTCCAGGGCTAGGCCAAATCTCAGACACGCTATTTCTACAGCTCTTGCATGGCACCAGCCAGGGTGGTAATCTTTTCTTTCTTTTTTTTTTTTTTTTTAAAGACAGAATCTCACTCTGTCATCCTGGGTAGAGTGCCATGGTGTAGGAGCTCACAGCAACCTCAAACTCTTGGGCTCAAGCGAACCTCTTGTCTCAGCCTCCTGAGTAGCTGGGACTACAGGCACCCGCCATGATGCCTAGCTACTTTTTCTGTATTTTAGTAGAGATAGGGTCTCTGTCTTGCTCAGGCTGGTCTCAAACTCCTGAGCTCAAGTAATCCACCTGCCTCAGCCTCCCAGAATGCTAGCATTACAAGCGTGAGCCAGCACACCTGGCAAGGGCCGCAATCTTACATGTGTTTGTATTACAATTTGAGTACTGGTAGCCTCCCAGCTGGATTCTCAGCACCTACCACAGTGCTTGGCATGGAGCAGAATCATTTTTTAAAAAATAGGAAAGAAAATCAAGCTAAATAAATGCATCTGGGGTTCATTTCCTGCTTTAAATCTCTTCAAATACAGCTCTGATCTTTCAAATTTGTTCTTAATCTATTTGTTTACATTTCCCTACCATGTGGGTATGATCCGCTCTGGCAAGAACTAGGATGCTGAATTCCACCCTTCCCCTCCAGCCATTTTTGTAAGAAGAGAATACTTTCTTCCAACAAATGAAAGATCTATCAGTTCTTCCAAATTTCACTTCAAGAGTCACAGGTTAATTTCTCAAAAATGTCTCAAATTCTCCCCAGGGAGTAAGAGGTCTTAAGCTGTGGTTTTACTCCATTACTTAAACATACACACTTTACCCCTCACAAAACAGAAAAATACAAGGTGGGTCATGGTTTCTCAGGACCTCCCTTGGCTGAACTGCAGTAGATCAGCCCAATCTCCCAGGTATCAATGAGCCCCATCTGGACCCACTTGTGTAGCAGGCACACAGGTCTCGGGAGGAATGCAGAGAGAGCAGTTCTACATGAGCACAGGGATGTGTCTTGGACATTCTTTTTAAAACCTTATTTAAAACTCTTGGATAGGCATGGCGCCTGTTGCTCAGTGAGTAGGGTTCTGGCCCCATATACCAAGGGTGGCAGGTTCAAACCTGGCCCCGGCCAAATTGCAACAAAAAAATAGCTGGGCGTTGTGGCGAGCGCCTGTAGTCCCAGCCACTCAGGAGGCTGAGGCAAGAGAATCACCTAAGCCCAGGAGTTGGAGGTTGCTGTGAGCTATGTGACGCCACGGCACTCTACTGAGGGCGATGAAATGAGACTCTGTCTCTTAAAAAAAAACAAAAAACAAAAACCTCTTGGATAGGTCAGGTACGGTGGCTCACACTTGTAATCCTAGCACTCGGGAAGCCAAGGTGGATGTATTGTTTGAGGTCAGGAGTTCAAGACCACCTTGAGAAAGTGCGAGACCCCATCTCTAAAAATTAGCTGGGCATTGTGGCAGGCGCCTGTAGTCCCAGCTACTGGGGAGGCTGAGGCAAGAGGATGACTCGAGCCCAAGAGTTTGAGGTTGCTGTGAGCTGTGATGCTACGGTACTCTACCCAGGGTGACATAGTGAGACTCTGTCTCAAAAAAGAGAAAAAAAAAAAGAAAAAAGAGAAACAAACCCAAAATAAACAAAACTCTTGGATAACTAGGAAGAATATCCCCTTTCCTCTAACTACAGAAACACAAACATGTGAATAACAGCTTGGAACGTTTATTATTAAGTGTGCAATTGATGCTGCTACCTAAAAAATGTTCTAAAACCGAAGCCAGTATTTTTATAGCAATCACCATATTTGATGGGCTGTATTACAGTTAATCCTATAAAGGAACAATCTCATTTACATATCTGGGCATAAATTTAGATTTGAAGTTAACTTGCAGAGTACAGAAGAAATTATACTGCTCACACTTAGACGGGCTATGAGTGCTTTAAAGCTTTTATCAGATAAAATTATTAAAATCATGCTCTAGAAAGGAGCTTTGAGATCTTGAGCATCTTTTGTGTCTATTATGGCCAACATCCAAATTTTAACCTCACTTTTAGTACCTCCACAGCCCATGTCCTTGCAGGTTGGTGACACCCACTGTGTGAGTATATTCCTGTCAAGCCCTCACTTGTCAAATTCATCTCTAGTTCTGCTATTTAAAAATATAGCTCTGGGGTAGCACCTGTGGCTCAGTGAGTAGGGCGCTGGCCCCACATGCCGGAGGTGGCGGGTTCAAACCCAGCCCTGGCCAAAAACTGCCACCAAAAAAAAAAATAAACAAAAATAAATAAAAATAAAAATATAGCTCTGGGCTCAGTGCCTGTGGCTTAAGCGGCTAAGGTGCCGGCCACGTACACCTGAGCTGGTGGGTTCGAATCCAGCCCGGGCCCGCCAAACAACAATGATGGCTGCAACCAAAAAATGGCCGGGCATTGTCGGGGGGGGGGGGCGCCTGTAGTTCCAGCTACTTGGGAGGCAGAGGCAGGAGAATCGCGTGAGCCCAAGAGTTGGAGGTTGCTGTGAGCAGTGATGCCACGGCACTCTACCCAGGGTAACAACTTGAGGCTCTGTCTCAAAAAAAAAAAAAAAAAATACAGCTCTGAAGCCAGGGGTGGTGATGTTTTTGTGCCTGTAGTCTCAGCCACTCGAGAGACTAGGGCAGGGGGATTCCCTAGAGTCCAGGAGATTGAGTCCAACTTGGACAACATGGGGAGAGCAACAAACAAACAAACATATAGCTCTAAAGTACTGTCCAGACACTGTCCTATCTGGACCTACTTGGTTCACTTTAAGTAGGAGGAATAAGTCTTTGTGTTTTGAGACTCTCATGTCCCCTGGTCCACTTCTATCTGTTGAGGATCAGTTGGTTGGTGGCCGCTGAACAAGAGTGGCCTTTCCCTGTGGTTCTCTAAGCCACTGTCCTTCAAGTAAATGGTGGGAACAGGCCCACTCTGCAGGCCGGTCCAGCTCCTGGGAAGGTCCCACCGTCCACAGGAAGGGGAACAGGGAGCCCATTCTGGCCCCACATCCATGCCACGTTTTCTAGTTTTCTGCATAATAAAATTCCTCTAAGAAAATTACAGATATGGTTCTGAACTAAACATAAGAAGCCACATCCTGGGTACTTAATGAAGAGCATATCTGCAAACCGACAAATCATTACTTAAAGCTTATTAAAGGCTTACTCGTATCTCTTACTTCGAGAGAAGTAACAATCACTGAGAGTTTCCCGATGGCTGTACTCAAGCCACTGCTTGAATAAGTTATCCCAGAGCTGTGTAGACAGTTTCTCTCAAACTGGCTCCAGAATACAGTTGCTACTTTCAGCTCCTCAGCTGCTTTTACGGTGTGGACAGAGTCACAGCTTTGTCCTCTGCCTGTTCGAGAACTCAGAATGTGTTTTATGAACTAACCTCGCTCTTGGTTTTTTACTCTTACTTTCTCTTGGTCCTGCTTTCTACTTACTTATTTTTTCATTATATTGTGTGCATTTATGTAAAACACCCTAAATCCTTGTTAGAGCATGGTGGGGTATAAATAATAGAAGCCCCACATTAAAGTAAAATGTACTTTTGAAACAGATTACATTTCCAATTTTGGAGGTAGAATTTTGTTCCCTCCCCCCCCCACAATGAGGTTTTTTTTTGGGGGGGGGATTGAAACGGAGCCTTAGTTTGTCATCCTCGGTAGAGTATGGAGGCGTCATAGCTCACAGCAACCTCAAATTCTTAGGCTCAAGTGACCTTCCTGTCTCAGCCTCAACGCCAGGCTATTTTTAGAGACAGGGTCTCACTCTTGCTCTGGCTGGTCTCAATCTCCTGAGCTCAAGCAATCCACCCACCTTGGCCTCCCAGAGTGCTGGGATTATGGGTGTGAGCCACCACACCAGCTTGATGAGGAATTCTTAATCATGATACTATGAAAATGATGATGTCTCAGCAGTACTGTTCCTTAAGGAATAACTGGGGACATTAAGTCAAGCATTTTGCTTGGGGTTATCACTTAAAACTATTCATGTGCTTTACAAGCTCAGTCTAATGGCATTTCCCCTAAAGAATGTGGTGTCTCTTTTATAACTTTATTTGCTGTCACCATGGCATTCCATCAGCAATAATAAGTCCCTGCATTCCTTCTAGTTTTCCAAACACCATAACAAGAACGGATTCCCTATGCGCCGAGCCTCTGAGCCCATCACTCACTCCCAGAAGCAGTGGCAGGAAAAAGGAAATGCATTCCTCAGCAGAAATGCGACTGATAAAATGACTCCAAATGTACATGCCAGTTAAACACAGCTGTCTGTCACAAGGAACAAACACGTCCCACAAAATAAAGATGGGCTGTGTATAGACAAGAGGAAACCCCTTACCGCCTAGAGTATTTCATGAATTAATGTCTAATCTGGGCATTTTGATTTGTCATTTGTAGACTTAGCCTTGACCTTGAGTGCCGAAAACAATCACTGGGCAACAAAATAGGTCAGTCTAGTCAGAGGAGCAACAGGCCCTAAATTCTGTTTCTATCTGACAAGGGAAATCACATCTACAAGTTAGAAGAAGCTTCTTTTATTGATGGCAATATTGTGCTCCAGCAAACACCTGCCACAACTGAAGCCATGACCTCCCATGGAACAAACAAATGAAAAGCATAAGGTGCACGGGCCGACCACACACCCCGGAAACGGGACGGAGCGCTCCTCTGCGCTTGTGCTGTGCAGAGATGTGTGAGGCCAGGACTTCAGCACTGGCTGGAGGCCTCCTGGACCAGGAGAGGCAGGTGGAAGGGAGGAGGGCCTCAGCCCAGGCCCAACCTAGAAAACTGCGGGAGGCTCTGCTTAAGGGGCTTATTTTTTCTAATTTCAGATGAACATTTAAGAGACCTTTCTGAATCACACCACGCCTTCACACTTTATAGCACAATAATGATACCTTAAAAATTTCAATTACACATAATATAAACTGCAGGGGAGTTCAACCTTGCGGCCTATGGCCCATGGGCTGATTTTGTGAGGACTTTTTTTGCTTATCTGCGGTGGAGTCTGGTATCAGAAAAAGTATGCGTGGCCCTTTTTTTTGCTAATCAGCTTTTGTTAGTGTTTGTGTATTTAACATGTCACCCCAGACAACTCATATTCTACCAATGTGTGGCAGAAAAGAAACAAGTTTGGACACCCTGCCTTGTAAAGCCATTCCTAATATTCACCTTAAGTTGTTCAAAGACATATCTGGCTTCGGTTGCTCTACAGAAGCAATGTAATGTTTTGGTTCTTATCCCTTATGTAACTGAAATTTTAACATATAAAGACAGCAAAAAAGCCAAAGTAAAGAAATTGGGGGGAAACTGGAGGGAGACCCAGGACTCAGTCACAGTGAAGACCACGATGGCAGGTTCTGCAATCTTCTGCCCCATTTTCTACACCTAATAGTGCCATGCTCCTGAATGGCATTTAGAAAATAACACTGGGGCTCAGCGCCTGCAGCTCAGCAGCTAGGGTGCCAGCCACATACACTGGAGCTGGCAGGTTGGATCCCAGCCCCGGCCTGCCAAATAATGACAACTACAACCAAAAGATAGCCAGGTGTTGTGGCAGGTGCCTGTAGTTCCAGCTACTTGGGAGGCTGAGGCAGGAGAATCACTTAAGCCCAAGAGTTGGAGGTTGCTGTGAGCTGTGACAGCACAGCACTCTACCAAGGGTGACATGATGAGATTCTGTCTCAAAAAAATAAAAAAGAAAAAGAAAATCACATTCTATGCAGCTCACTCTTCCCCGCCCCTATCTGTCTGATGGAACCTCACACAACCACAGTTACTCCTCCAGCTTCCCCAGGGGGTCAGGTGCTCCTAGTTCATGAACTGAAGCACGGCCAAAATGGGGACCAGCGAGGTTGGGGGATTGGCAAAGCTCTCCCCACATCGTACTTTAAATGTTGGTATTCCCTGGAGCTCTGCCATGATAGCTCCTTTCTCCATACCCATCCACTCACGACCTGCACACGCTCGCTCACTCCCAGGTTTGGGTTCGTACGAAAGATAGTGGCTCCCACGAAGCCCACCAGTCTGAACTCTCTTCCAACTCCACGCGCCGTAGCCAACTGCAACAGTGGGCTGCTATTTTTCATATTCCAGGCATTTTAAATTCAATAGTCTAAACCCAAATTCATTATCTTCCCCAGGTGATCAAGCACACTCATGTCAGGATAGTTCTTTAAAATCCATTCTCTTTCTAACCTGCTGCCGCTGCCTCTCGGTTCTGGCCCTCAGCACTCCTTGCCTGGCTCATTGCAGACAGCCGGCTGGTGTCCCTGTTTGTAGCCTCTTTCCTCCAACTACTATTTAATAGACATTTATCTATTAATCCTGCATAATAATCCTGGAACTGTATGATGTGGATCCTCCTCCTGAAATCAGGTGATGTCAAGGGCACAGCTGACCTTAAGTCAGGGACATTATCCAGGTGGGCCTGATCTCATCATATGAGCTCTTTAAAAGTAGAGGGCTTTCTCTGGCTGGTTGCAGAAGGGGCGGTTGGAAATTCACAGGGGAGTCAGGTCAAGGTGAAGGAGCTTGTCTGTGCCAGAGGGGGCTTGCTGGCAAGGACCCAAGAGTGGACCCTGCAGCAGAGAGCAGGCCCCGGGCAGCAGGCAGCAAGACAGTGGGGCCCTCAGTTTTATCACCACAAGGAAATGAGTAATTCTACAGACAAACCATAGGGACGTGAAGCTAGATCTGGGCCAGATCTTGTCTAGCCCAGCCCCTACGCAAGGAAGCACCAGTGAGTAAGTTCATTTCTGCCTTACAAGATCCTGAATGGAAGACCAGCTAACAACTGCTGGATTCCTGACCCATGAAAAGTATCAGATAACAAATAAACCTTGTTTCAAGTCACTATGTTTACAGGAGTTTGTTTCACAGCAACAGAAAACCCATATACCAAAAAAACAATGTCCAATCTCACTGGCATTACCAGACCAGCCCTTCCTGACAGCTCCTGGGCCTTTTCTTCCAGTTCATCTCCTGCCTTTTCTGACCCTGGTGGGTCAAAATCCTTAATGCTCACTTTTCACAGCTCTGTATCTGCCCAAATAACAAGCATTCTAAGCAGCATTATGTAAAAAGCCTGCATATAATTATTCTAGAAATTAAAATAAAAATATGTGAATGGCACTTGACTTTATGTTGCCTTAAATACCAGTGCAGGCATAGTCAGCCGACATTTTCTAATAATATCAATCTGCCAAACAGTGATTGTTTAAAATGGAAAGTGGGTCTCCAATTTCTCCAATCTGAACCACTGTATTTATAGCCAGCTAAAGATCTGCAGTCATGCTTTTTATACATCAGCCCTGTTCTAAAACCTAGACCTTAAAAGACAAAGAAGAATCCAGGAAACTTGCCTCTAACAGCTCCTCTCAATTTCTTCAGGCGAGAAAGTTCCCTTCCAATAGCAGAGGGTTTGTCCCAACATGAAAAGAAGTACGTTGGATCATTTCCCATCTCTTCCCTTTTTCCCAGATGCTTCTACTGAGTCCCTTGTTACTGTCTTAAAACCCAGCCTAACATACAACTCCTAAAAGGATAAAAGGCAGAGTCCTGTCTGTTGTAAAAAGGCAAATTACAGGATGGCCTGTCATGTTAAAGGGACTTGAAAAGTCAAACTGAAAAGTGAAGAAGCCTCTTGAAATGCACAGCTCAGAGTCACACAGGGAAGCAATCAGAAAATACAGCAGGTCAAGGCTTAGGGGAAGAAGAACGCTCCACGCCAACTTCCAAAAGCTCTGAAGATGAAGGAAAGGGGCGCCTTCAGCAGACACCTTTAACAGACTTCCCACTTTATCTGAGGGGTTCATTACCGAAGTCCAGGAGCACGACACCTCCCTGCTCACCACCGAACACGAGTCCGCTCTGGGAAAGAGAAGGGCGAGCCAGAAGGACAGAGTGTGTAACGACTTTCTGAAGGTATTCAGGCTTGTTAAACACCTCCCGACGCCCGACACAACAGCAACGGGCCTCAGCTGCACCTTCTGTGTAAGCTCCGCGGGTTCAGACAGGGCGCTCGCTGGAAGGAAAAGCTGATTTCCTACGCTTTCCAGGTCAGCCTCAATCCTGCAAGCTGCTATAGTAAGTGGGTTTGTAAAAAATCTTAAACACAAGCACAGCTGTTACTTCCTGTTCTCACTTAATAACGTCATTCAGCATTTCTAAAACTGCCAAATTAATTATTAGCTGACAGAAAAACATGGATACAATTCTTTCTAGGTTAAGAAAAAAAAAACCCTAGAAGTAGAGTCAAATGAACTTTACTTTCACAGATTTAAGAAACATTTTCCAGGCCAAGAGCAGTGGCTCATGCCTGTAATCCTAGAAAGCAAAGGCTAAGGCCTCCCCATTTGAGCACAGGAGTTCGAGACCAGCCTGTCTGTATTAAAAATACAAAAATTAGCTGGGCATGGTGGTGTACACCTATAATCCCCATGACTTGGGGGCTGAGGCAGGAGGATCACTTGAACCCAGGAGGCTGCAGTGAGCTATAATGCACTCTACCACTGCACCCTACCCAGGGCAAAGCAGTGAGACTGTTTAAAAAAAAAAAATTCTGGGTGGCGCTTGTGGCTCATCCCGCTTTACCGAGGGTGGTGGGTTCGAACTCAGCTCCGGCCAAACTGCAACAAAAAATGTAGCCGGGGATTGTGGCCGGCACCTGTAGTCCCAGCTACTCGGGAGGCTGAGGAAAGAGAATCGCCTAAGCCCAAGAGCTGGTCGTTGCTGTGAGCTGTGATGCTACTGCACTCTACAGAGGGCAACAAAGTGAAACTCTGTCTCTAAACAAATAAACAAACAAAAAAACTAGCACCTAATATATTCTTAAAAAGTGATGAAAGCAAATCTCCAAAAATCTCTAAATAGTGTGGAGACTTTGATCACAGCTACAGCACTCTGCCGATGGCAAAAGTCGGAAAAGAAAAGAAGCTATTACATTTCACTACATAACCTTTTAGCAGAGGGTTTTCCCCCCTCTATATTTCATCATTTTTTTCCATCTGAATTATTTAATTGCCTTATCCAAAAGGCACTGGACTTCAATACTACCACACTAAATTTTCTCCCTCCTTCTGCCATACAAAATAATTTCATATGAATAGTAAAACCACAAAAGGTACTCTATAAATGCATTTGAATATCTCTTTTAAAGTTAAAAATGCTTTCCAAACTAATAGCACCCTGTTCCTTTTGTGATAAAAGCTAAAGAACTGTCACCTCTATTCATATGCCCCTTAGACACTGGACTGTAAGGTCCACCTGTGTTAGCCAAATCTGGCAGCTAGAGAATGCTGACGGGCGCGTCCCATTCAGACAGAACGGGCCAGGGTGTGTGCACCATGAGTGGAGTGACAGCTGGGTCTCTGTAAATATTTATCTCCCCATGTCCCAGTAACAGAGACTTCATTGTCATACTACACTCCAATCTTCCCGGCCGTTTCCCTATGTTTCTCCGGAAAAGTGTGCACACACACATACACACACACGCACCACACATATTTTGTGTTCTCTTCCAACTCTAAGAACCCTTGTTTTTATCAGATCTCAACTCTGCAGTCAAAGTCAAACTCTGCAGTCATCATAGGGGATATGCACGAGCCTCAGGATTTGAGAATAACGTCAGAAGATCATTCTCTCCGAAACAGACCTTGACAACACCACCAAAAGAGATGACTGAATTCAGTAGACTGTCTACCATGCAGAAATGTTCCTAGGTCATTACCCATGTACAGAAAGATTTCGCGTCTTGAGGCTGACGCCAACACCCTGCTTCCTAAACTTGAAAGGCCAAGAGCACTTCCCGGAAAGGCAAGGCATCAATTTGAATGCTAACTAAGGGGAGATGAGCTATAATCCTGAAAATTACAACCTGCCCTTCCCGAGGAAATGCTGTAATTATGAGACAAACTGGCAATTGGTCAGGAAAACTGAAAAGAATCACTGGATGGTGAAAACTGCTCCTCTTGGGAAGGGGTGGCTGGAACGCCCGGTTTAGACTAGCCTTGCACTGTGCCCGGCTGTCTGGTCCAGAACCTAGGTAAAGCCATCCTCCGAGGAGGCAAAGAGCTGGGGGAAACCTGGAAACTTGTTCCACACACCACTTCCTCTACTCCCGCACGATAAAAAACCCTGCTTCCAAGCTCCACTCCCCACATAGCAGCTTCTTTCACGAGAGTACCAGCCAAACCAAAGCTTTGGCAGTCACTTTTAGAAACCAGGTCTAAGAAATTTTAAGGGGATGACATTCTGTCCTGATTTCACTTGTTGGCTCTTAGGGGTCCCTAATTAATCTACTGAAGGTCTAGAGTGAAGTGTCCCACCCACTGCAAGGTCCACTGCAGACGCACTTTAGGGTCCCAGAGCCTTTTAGGCACAAGAAGAGGGAAAGGAAAGGACCCTCTAGGGGAGGGGAAAAGGCACAGTGAACAATTTGGAGACCTCTTTTCCTTCTACCAACCCAATGTATTTTACTGTGTATAAAGCACACCCATGTTCACAGCCAAAACTTTCAAAGAAAAAAAGATCCTTAATTTTTAATTCAAATTTTTGTTGATATTTAAGTACACATTTTTTGTGTTACAAAGGAATTTTGTAAAAATATCAGCTGGACTGCTAGCTTGTGCCTAAAGCATATGAAGAGAAATACACCGCTCTTTGTTAGATGAAAAATGTTTTTGTCGAGAACTATTACAAGTCCAAGAAAACCTATTAGTGTATCCCAAGGTATTGTTTCACATACAGATGTAGTTTTTTTGCTTTCTAGAGTTACAAAGGAATTTTGTAAAAGTATCAGCTAGACTGCTAGTTCGTGCCCAAAGCGTATGAAGAGAAATACATCGCTCTTTGTTGGACGAAAAATGTTTTTGTCGAGAACTGTTGTAAGTCCAAGAAAACCTATTAGTGTATCCCACAGTATTGTTTCACATACAGATAGTTTTTTTGCTTTCTAGAGTTACACTTTCAATACATAAGCATAGATGAAAGAATTCACAATATTTAGACAGAGAAAGAATTAGCACTGTGTATAATGTGCATTCTTATTTTTCCCTCAAATATTTGGGCAAAAGTAAGCCCTTCACACGGTAAAATGTGGTAAATATAACTAAGAAAACTGATTTACTTTGAAGTCAAAAACTTACAAATACACTAGATAATTAGCAATCTAATTTCTTCAGCTTGATAAACAATTTGCAAAATAGATCTACCTTTTTTACTTCCTTTATTGCACACTTCTTTTTTTTTTTATAAATACATGTATTTTATTTTTCTTCATTACATTATTTCCGCCCCCCACCCGTCCGTGACAAGAAAGAATTTATTTACAGAAAAGAATACAGAAAAAACCAAAGCTCCTGGTAGTGGGAGAGATTTCAAGTAGGGAGAGAGAAGCTCTCTCCGTTCCTCTCCCGGTCTTTCCCCGTCTCCTCCTCTAGGCCTCTAGCCTCAGGGTATATATAG